>CM076570.1:872613373-872825383 GCA_034641835.2 Pinus albicaulis
GCAGCAATGGCATGCAAAGCGGGAGAAGTGGTGAGTCGGGTTGATGAGGGCGAACTTTGGCACCGAAGATTGGGCCACCTTCACCATGGAGCTTTGAAGATCCTGCAGCAGATTTCTACTGGGCCTCCTAAGGGCACCCTTGCGCAGTCAGATCAGTGCAAGGGGTGTACTTTAGGGAAGTTTGTGAAAGCCACCTTTCACGAGAAGTATAGTCGCGCCACGACGATCCTTGAGAGAGTTCACACAGACGTGTGTGGTCCTTTCTCAGTAGCTTCGACAGCAAAGCATAAGTACTACATGATCTTTGTTGATGATTTCTCTCGAAAGTGCTGGATCTTCTTCATGCAGAAGAAGAGCGAGACATACTCTAAGTTCTATGAGTTCAAAGCACCGGTCGAGAAGGAATCGGGGAAGAAGGTGAAGGCTCTTAGGAGCGACAATGGTGGTGAATTCATCTCGGCTAAATTCAAGGACTTTTGCAGCGCAGAAGGGATTCGGAGAGAGCTCATCGCACCCCATAACCCACAGCAGAACGGGGTGGCTGAGCGGAAGAACAGAACTATTGTGGGTGCTGCACGGGCGATGTTGCATGATCAGGGCCTACCCCTTCACTTGTGGGCCGAGGCATGCAATACAGCAGTGTATGTGCAGAACCGTTGTCCTCACAAGGTTCTTGGCATGAGTACACCGGAGGAGGCTTATTCTGGCAAGAGGCCTGATATTTCCCATTTGCGGATTTTTGGTTCTCCTGTCTACATGCATGTGACGAAGGATGCGAGAAGGAAGCTGGATCCAACTGCTGAGGTTGGAATATTTGTGGGGCACACTGATACACCTCATAACTATCGGGTGTATGTTCCAGACAGTCGCAAGACTGTTGTGCGACGGGATATAAAATTTCAGGAGGAGAAAGCCATGCAGTGTTCGCTTGAGAGGGAGCTACACTTGCATGCAGATGAGGAGCTGTTAGTTCCTAAGGAGGAGCTTCCTGATGTGGATCAGCCACAAGAGGAGGTTCAGGAGGTGGAAGAAACCACCCAGGCAGCGCCAACCATCAGAGGGCGCATGCGCACTACAGAAGCTGAGCGACTGGCTCGGGATGCAGAGAAGGCTGTAGGACCACCTACAGCACATCGCAGACAGAGACAGTCACCGGATCGGTACACTGGATACATGGCTCTTGTGAGTCAATGTGTTGTGACGGAGCCATCCTCTTTTGAGGAAGATGTGGAGGAACCCGCATGGGTTGATGCCATGATCGAGGAATATGATTCGATCGTCAGGAACAGTGCATGGGAGATTGTCCCAAGACCGGTGGGGAAATCAGTGGTGGGTTCGCGATGGATCTACAAAGTGAAGCAGGCGGCTGACGGGAGTGTGGAGAAGTACAAGGCGAGATTTGTCGCTCGTGGCTTTTCACAGATCGAGGGGATCGATTATGAGGAGACCTTTGCACCTGTCGCAAGGTACTCTTCCATACGAACGATCCTTGCTCTCTGAGCGCAGATGGGGTGGCACATTCATCAGATGGATGTGAAGACTGCGTTCCTCAACGGAGTCATTGAGGAGGAGGTGTACATAGAGCAACCTGAAGGTTTTGAGATCTTCAGCAGTGAGTCGCATGTGTGCTGACTCAAGAGAGCACTGTACGGGCTGAAGCAAGCACCTCGTGCTTGGTACACACGGATTGATAGTTATTTCACCGGGCTTGGATTTTCCAAGAGTGAGGCGGATCCTAACCTGTACCAGATTGTGGTGGAGGGGAAGCTGTTGATCATTGTACTGTATGTAGATGATCTGATTTTGACGGGAGATGAGTCGTTGATACTTTCATGCAAGGAGGATCTTGCACGAGAGTTTGAGATGAAGGACTTGGGCATCCTTCATTATTTCCTGGGATTGGAGATTTGGCAGCGCAGCGGAGGACTGTTTGTTTCTCAGGGCAAGTATGCCCGGGAGATTCTCGAGAGGTTCAACATGCAATGGCTTCACTGATGCAGATTGGGAAGGGAGCCCAACGGACCGAAAGAGCACTTCTGGAGGAGTTTTTAGCATTGGGTCAACAGCAGTTTCCTGGTACAGCAGGAAGCAGAGATCCGTGGCACTCAGTTCAGCAGAGGCCGAGTACATGGCAGCTAGCTTGGCTGCATGCGAGGCTATTTGGATGAGGAAGATCCCCGCAGACTTGGGCTCTGCATTTGGAGCCTACAGTGATCTACTGTGATAACCAGAGTTGCATCAAACTCTCGGCTAATCCAGTATTTCATGATAGGTCCAAACACATCGACATCAGGTACCATCATATCAGAGATTGTGTTCAGCAAAGAATCATGATGCTTTCATATGTTCCCACGGAGGATCCTGACGAAGGCGCTCACCAGGAGAAAGTTCGAATTCCACAGAGGCAGGATAGGGGTTGCATATAATCCATATCTTGCTGAGAGGGAGTGTTTAAAATGCAGCAAGATGATGGAGCTTAGTGAAATGAAGTCGCCTTCACTAAGTGGGCCCGCAGGCAAATTCTGGCGCAAAAAATCTATTTTTAGACTATGTCTATTTTTAGACATATGGAGCATGGTTCGGGGATTCCAGTTTGAGATTCTTGAAGTATGTTTCATGTTGGTAAAAATAGATGAGACTCTATTTTTGAGTTCAAAGAGGTCGAAGTCTATTTTTAGACCGCCTCTCCTTAAAACAGGGAAGTCAAATATTATTTACCCTTAATAATATTTAGACTATAAACATCAGTTTATTCTCTTGGAGCACTTCAGTTCGAGCTACAGAAGTGGCTCATGCATCTGACAGAGGAATCATGTGGTTCCCAAGGGTTTTATGGCATCATGCATGTTTGACTTTAGTTGGACTTTAGTGGCGGAAGTTTGGAGGAGTTAATGAGACAGCTAGTGGAGTTGTGTTCTGTTTATTTTAGTTGAACTGATTGAGATTAGTTTAACTAGCTAATCAATTAGTTATTAGTGGAGTGAATTAAATATTATTTAATTCATTAATTAGTAACTCATTATTCAACTCAAGAACACATCAGTTCACTACAGTGTATGATCAGTTCATTGGAGACCAGTGAAAGAGGTAGATGAAAGGGTGGAGTTAGCTATCAGTTGTGACTATACTGTTGCTATTTACAACACACAGATAGGTGGAGTAAGCCCATGAGGATTGCGCAGTTCAGGCTGGTGGTTTATCTATATAAAGAGGCCATCCCATAGCATTGAAACACGCAATAGAGGCAAGGCAATTGGCAGTGAGTTTTGAACCAGTAACATGTTCAAAACTGAGCTAGATTGTGGGTAACTGTATGAGATAGTACTGAGTACTTGTGAGGAGTATTGTACTGATTTTGTTACTTGATTTCTCCATTATCATATACACAATATCTGCGGGGTTTTCAGCTATAAGCTTTCCCCATACATACTGTGTTAATGTGTATGATGATTTGATGTGTTATCGCTTGATTTTATTTCCGCATGTGTGATGATTTGAGTTGATATGAGTGGAAGAGATTATGTGTTGCATATAAATTCGAATTGTATGTGATCAGAATAGTCTCGGTGGATAATTAATCATTATTCAGCAAATTTCTACATGACATGATAGCAAGAAGCCAATGAAGAGAATATTACATTGAGTTTTGGTTCAAGGCAATAATTGGACCCCAGTTCTCCATTCTTGAGTATCTTCTGACATCATCTCAATCAAAACAACTGATCTCTCATATACTAGTACATATCAAAGTGTATCTTTCAAACATGCATATGAGTTTATCTATCATCATGTTACAGACATGGTTCCATTGGAAGTATTCATATACTTGAGCAAGATTTATTTTTCATGTAGAGTATGACATATAAAAATAAAAAAATAAAAAAATTAAAGATAAAAATAAGTCCTATTGTGAAAACCAACTTGTTGGCGCAATTGGACATTAGATTTTCTTAAAAACTAGGCAACTGGCGAGCAAATTTCACAATAATAACTGCAATTTCCTGATGGTTTCAATCGCTCTTCTAATAATTTGTTGTTCTCTGATCGAGTTGGCTGATGTAGGATTCCTTAAGGCCCACCTTCCAACAGATCTTGTCCCATTGACCTCAACACCTTATCTGGGATCAAGATTGCCTTGGAACTTGCATACATCAATGGCAAGCCTCCTCATTGATAAAAATGGGAATGAATAAAACAATGTCTCTTGATTGTAAAATCTTGCAAGTGACTCGACTTCAACACATTCATTCATCCCTGTCAAGATGCACTTATTTACCTTAACACACATTTACATTATCGGTGAGTTGTCTCAAATTGGTTAACAATTTTTATCATTGATCAGTAATCCAATGATTTCTTCCCATGCTTGACTTTGACACAGTAATTCGCATGGTAAGAATTGTACCATGAATTTTGGCTTTGATGAAGACTAATGGTTTTATGGAATCAACGACAACTTGCATCAGTACATTTTATTGGTTTCTTGTAGCGGAATTTTCATCTTTTTTTCATTCAACAACAACATGATGACACCATTACAACACTTTTTCATTCATTTTCATTTTCAAGAAAAACAACAAATTTGAGCCTATTTCTGTCAATATGAAGTATGTTTCATGGTTTCTACTTCAACATGCAGTACACAATTCAAATCAACAATTCAAACTTGGAGAAGACAATTTTCTGCAAAAATTGACATGTTTTTGCAACATCTGCGGAAAGTTACAATTTCTACAGCTATTTCTGTAACAGATTTTCTTTGATGTAGAAAATTATTCCAGATACAGTTTTGGCACAAATATTGCAAGATATTGGAAAAAAAATATATTTTTTTAATGAAACCATCTCTGAATGACATTAATGACATCATTTCCTTTCTGAACGACATTCAACGGAACTAGTGGAAAATGCAAGCATGTATGGATAGGCTAAAGCTCGAGTAGTTCACCTAGAGAAACACATTTAGTTTGAGTTTAAGCCCTCAGTGCCTCCTAGTACGAGTGTAAAGGACCTAGCTCTAATGATATATTCATACTCCACTACAAGGAAAATACCCTCTAGCAGAGGTTATAAAGGAGGTTTTTAGTGTTATAAACTTGGCCAAAATTGTCAAAAAAACATCTGCTACAACATCGGTTTATGGTTACGAAGGTTTTGGCGGAGCTTTTAATGGAAATTCAACAGAACTAAAAAAAAAGGGGCGGCCGAAGGTTATTACAGATGTTTTTTCATTGGTGTGCTACTCTACCTTTAACGCACCGGTGTGTGCATGACGACGGCGCCCAGGGGTTGTGTCAGTCCAACACATCGGGACGTTTAGGTGTAAAACCGCACCAGGCATAGTGTTGGTCATACAACACATGGGGCCATTATCATTGGCCTTGGAATTTGTGGTTCCCATAGGTCGTAACAACGCACTGGTGCGCCATATCATAGAAAGGCACGAAGATTTATAATTGGTATTGGTATTTGTACGGTGCCCATAGATCATAAAAATGCAACAATGCTTATAGATACGTAAACGCCCCAGTGCACAGTTTCACAAAAACGCATCGATATTGATAACTGGTATCGGTATTTGTGTGGTGCCCATAGATCATATAATGGCACCGGTGCGTATAGACACATAAACGCACTGGTTTACAGTTACTGACACAAACCGGTTTTCATGTTGTATTTTTTAGAAACATCGACCTGTGATAGTCCAATTATTGTGATTTTTTAAAATTCATTATTCATCAAAAGTCGACACATCTTATAACAATATTCATATTAATTACATTTTTATTAATGCATTTTAATGTGATTTTTGGACTAATTTGTTATATCATATCATAATTATTGTGGTTTTTTAAAATTCATTATTCATCAAAAGTCGACACATATATATCTTATAACAATATTCATATGAATTAAATTTTTATTACTGCATTTGAGAACGAAAATGGAGAATGCAATAGAATAAATTTAAAACATATATATATATATATATATATATATATATATATATATATATATATAAATATATATATATATATATATATATATATATATATATATATATATATATATATATATATATAAGACAATCTTTATCATATAAAATGGGACAGTTATTGGTATCCCTTTGTCTTTCAATTGGGACACTATGCCCATTACATTAAACAAAATGTCTGATTTCACAGACAGATATATTTCAAGAAATAAAACGCCTTGCTTTGATATCCAAACATAGTTATCATCATTCTTTACTTGAACTGTTGTCACTGCTAGAGCTACTTCCATGACTTGGGTTATTTTCAGGAATGTTTTGTTCATGGCATTGATTGTTTTCTTCTTCTCCACCTTCCATCTACAAACATAAAAATAAACTGAAATGAGTGTATATACATTGGTGAGAATAATGAAAATTGCAATATTAAATAATATACATCAATTTAAATCGAAAAGAAAAATGACATACCATAGCAACAATTGATTCCTAAATTATACACATTCTTTCAAAACCATGTACGATGCCATCTTTCAAAATTTCATCCATTGGTGCAGTTCCATACTTTTTTTCCTACAAGTTTTATACCCCATAACAAATCATATATTTAATATAAAAGATGTTTTTGTTCTATTAATTATAGACGGAGCTAAGTAAAACAAGATCGATAGATGCTTACAAGTTCCACAATTAAATTCTGATATGCCAACATATACTCACAACCCATATTTAACCCAATTTCAATCAATTTGTTTGATGGTTCTTCTTTGTATGTTAGCACCTGTTTGAAGACATTCAATGATGATTTTTGTAAAACAACTTAAAAAATACAAAAATAAAATCTAGTTAAGTTGTTATAAGGAAGTAAAAATTACTCACAAACTTAGAGATCAACCATTTTCTTCCTTGTCGTCCTGTTTTATGTGTTTAATAGGTTCCATTTTCTTTTCTTTTTTGCAAGAAATTTTTTAAAAATTAATATTTAATGCTAAATTGTTTATTTATTGTACCTAATGATAAAAAAATTCAATGATTACATATTACATTTGAAGCACGTTGTTGTTGTTGGAAAGAAAGTCTATACATTCATTCCACTAGATCCGTCAAACTTTTGTAAAAAAATTTCCCCTTTCGTTAACTTCTAGCACCACTCCAGATGAGCTAAGGAGCAATTGATTTTCATTTGCATGTTCTATTTTTTTTCTTTTCTTAGAACAACATTCCTTTTCTGAGTTTTTGGTCCTTGTACAACATTAAAAAGATGTGAATTGGTAGACTGTTTGACACATGTTATCTAATAATTTTAATTATATCATTAATTATAATTAAAAAAAGAATCTCATACTGGATCAATAGTATTTTTTCATTCACCTGATTCATCCTTTCGCAATTTTTCCATTAAACTTTTACGCTCTTCTGCTCCTAGATCATAAATAATCATATCGAGCTTCTTCATTTTGTGCCTCTACATGATACACAATAAATAATACATATTAGTTAAACTTACATATAGCTCAAAAATATTAGTTTTTATAAATAATTTACAAAGAACTTGTCTTTTTTTCTTTTCTTGATGTGTTAACAATATTTTTGTTATTGATTTATTGTCATAAATTTATTTATCAATTTGAAACCTGTACCATATCATTCATTAATATATTTATAAACAAATTCTCAACTTTTCAGGTAAAAAATAAATCTCAAGGTACCGGTGTGCCTTTCACGAGGTCTTCACCGTCGTCGGTGCATGGGGATATTAACAACGCACCACAAAACAATATAATACACCGTAAGGTGCATTGGGTATTGTAAACACACCACAAAAAATAGTGTAATAGACATAACAGTGTGTGGGTATTATAAACACATCGCAAAAATGGTGTAATACACCATATGGTGCTTTCCTAGTTAAATGGAGCACTGGCGCCCTAATTCAAATTTGGCGCATGGATTTAGAAAAAAAAAATCATTTTTTTACTACAGTACTTTCGTGGTGCGCTATATAATACAGAGCACCGGTGAGGTATAGTACGCAGGGTGCACTGATAAAGAAAAATCAATTTTTTTAAAAATTTACGCAATGGCCGAATGGATTGGGATCTGACTATGCAAGTTGTCTCGTGGGTTGGACGTCAATCTAAAATAAAAACCCTAATTCTGAAATCACAAAAATATGGAGAAGAAATGGAAAAAGAAAAAAAATGAAGGGTTTAGGGTAAAAATGGATAAAACTACAGAAAAAAAAAGTAAAAAAAAAAAAATCAAATTTAATCACGAGATGGTTTCAAATTATATGATACAAGGTTTGAATCACTAGAGGTTTGGTTTCTGATTGTCTGAATACTTCTGTTTGAACGTATTTTGCTGCTCCATGGTGCCCTCCTACTCTCTTGCTCCAGTTTGTCTCCTGCAAATATCTAGCTGAAAATTTTAGCAAAAATAGCGAAATAATGAAAAGTGTTTAGTATTTAAAGAATTATTTTATGAAATTAGATTTTCGAAAATATTTTTCCGCCCCTTTTCAAATTGCCGCTTTTTTTCACTTAAATAAAATAGAGTTGCATTCTTTTATTTTTGTTTATTAATTATTGGTGCGAAAAAGTTGTGACGCACAGGTGCGTCTTATTTATACGACACACCGGTGCGTGTTAGGATGATAAGTGCACCAGACTGTATAAAGTTATTTTTTTTTTATGTAAGATCATAATAAAATAATGATAATTATAAAGTACATGAATTTATTTTCATTTTTTCCTAAACTTTATTATGTTACAAAAATTCCTATTATTCTACATTTTTTATTTTACAATTATTTGTAAATTCACAAATTTAAATATTTTAATAAAATCATTTCACATTAATACAATTAAAATTTTCACATTAATAGAATTAAAATTTTACAAATATTTTACATACAATGACAATTAAAAGTACAATAATTACAATTAGAATTAAAATTACAATTACAATTTTACATTAATTTCACATACATGAATTACGATTAGAATTACAATTACAATTTTAATTTTACATACAATTACATTTACAATTTTACATAGAATTACATTTACAGTTAAAATTACAAATTTACAAATATTTTACATACAATTCAATTAAAATTACAATTACAAATACAGTTACAATTTTAGAATTTTACATAAAATTACATTTACAATTTTACATAGAATTACAATTACAATTTTACAAATATTTTACATACAATTCAATTAAAATTACAATTACAAATACAATTACAATTTTAGAATTTTATATAGAATTACATTTACAATTACAATTACAATTTTATAAATATTTTACATACAATTCAATTAAAATTACAATTATAAATACAATTATAATTTTAGAATTTTACATACAATTACATTTACAATTAAAATTTTACAATTTTTCATATATACAATTACAATCATTTCAGAATAAATTAAATATTACAATTACAATTAAAATTTTACATTAATAAATATTTTGGATACAATTACAGTTTAAATTACAATAAGTACAAATATAAATACAATTTTACAATTTTACATACAATTAAAATTTAAATTACAATTACAATCACGACATAATATTTAATAAATATCATGGTCATTTAATATTAAATTAATTAATAAACATCATCACGATCATGATAACCATCATACAAACATCATATTCGACTAATAAACACATTCAAACATCAAATTAACATTATATATTAAGATCATCACAACACAAAAATCAAATATACATCTCAATATGTCAAATAACTCATGCTATCACATATACACATCTATCTGCAAGCTAAACATTAAATGAACATATCTAACATGACCTAACAATATGCACCACATCATGATGATCACCAACATGAAAATTAAGTACAACTGCAACATGAACATAAAATACATGGACCATATGTATATATATATATATATATATATATATATATATATATATATATATATATATATATATATATATATATATATATATATATATATATATATATATATAGCTGAATAATGTTAAAAATATACAACTGTGATATAAATGTCATGGATCAGGTGCTGGTGGTAGTATAACAACATCAATAGCAGTACTACAAGTGGACGCCTGCTCATTAAAGCTAGGTGCATTCTGGACAGTCGATGGTCAACCCTGCTCATGATAATGATCACTAGTACTTATGGATGCATCCACTGGTGGTAGTAAAACATCAATATGAGAAGTAGTAGTGGAGGCCTACTCAGTGAATAGTGCAGCCTCGGCAGTTGATGGTCCAGCCTGCTCATGATCATCATGACTAGTACTGATGGATGTAGCTGCAGGCTACTGACTGGACGTGGCCGATGGTCCAGCCTCATCTCCATGATGACTATCAGATGCTGCTAGTGGAGCGTCATGCTCATTAGGTGTGCCGCAAGGTGAACGATGATGAGATGCATGTGATTCATTGCTCGTGGACTCATGTCCATCACGTGTCGTGGCTCGACTACGCTTATAGCTTCGAAAAGTCCTCCTGAGTCGCGTAACAGCTGTCGTATCTCCTACGACATGCCACATCAAGCTGTACATGTCACGCGACATGCCTCTCCACATCCATAATAGCCTATCATCGGCTTGTATGTCTCTGTAATGAGCGGGCCTGATGCCCGCATCAACAATCAATGCACAGAGTTGGTTGGCCAACTCCATCCTATATCTGGTCTCAAGTAGACCACGCCTAGAAAAAGGCGGTATCGGTGTACCATGATGAGCAGGAGAATGTCTCTCTACTGCACTAGCCTCATCCTCATCATGATCATGCTCAACATCAGCCATATCCTGATCGTCATCATCAGGATCCACACCTGGTTCATGTGGTGGACCCGACATCTCCTTGCCATCAAAAGAGCCAATGTCTACAAAATATATACAAGTACACAACAATAATTAGACAATTTCATTACAAAATTTAATAAAAACAAGTTAATTAAGAACATGTTAGAATAAATATAAACAAAATAGTAATATTACCTCTATCATCAAGCGGCTCATCAGCTGTGAAGAGGATGTTGGGACACCCTCGCCAATCTAACCTAGCATAAGGACATGGGACCAGAATCAAGGGATGTGGCCCGTCAACACTGGCTAGTAAGTCTAGTGAATCATGTGATATCCTGGCTGGAAAAAAAGTGTCTCCCCTCTTGGGCACCCCACATGTGCATCCAGGCCTCAAACATTGGCCTACGAGGCTGTCGAACAAAACTATGTCTCATCTCTGGAAACCTCTCAAAAAATTAAAAAAACAGCTCTGAAGCAAAAGGGAAGTTGACCCTCCCTTTTGCATGAGCACGACATCTATCTAAGGCCATACAAAACTGCCACAAAAAAATGGCAGACCACCTGACAAGTCGTGGATGTTGTACTAAAGAATCAAAATAATATAAAAGCGAGAAACTAATGTGTTGCCCATCACTAGTGTTGTGTGAAATGGTTGAAATGATAAGGGAGAGGCATTGCACGTCCTGTCTACCAAAAGCACCTATATGTAACTGACCCCCAGGTACCTGAAACTCTGAAGGAGATAGTACATGTGTTCCAATGTATCCCTGGGAGTAAACTAACTGACTCCCTGCTACACAACCAATTGGCACGTCTGGGAATGAGGGAAAATCCACTCCTCTCTTCTATAGTCATATAATAAAATAAATATCCTCCTTAGTGGGTGTGTACCACTGGTCAGTACCAACCTGGAAAGCCTGTCGGCAGGCATTCCAACTGTGGATAAGATATCTCTAAAACACACTATGCGCCTTTAGCGAAATAGCCTCCTCATAGAACTTGAGGAGGCCTACCTGCCTAAGGATCTCTTGGGTATCTGCAATAATAGGGTTAGGGTATGCATCTCTCTCCCTCTCTTGGGCCTCCCATTGGTGAATCATGTCAAACTGGTCAGCCTGTTGTTGCTGTTGTTCCTCCTCTTCTCTCTGAATCATTGCCATATTAAATAATTTTATTTTATTAAAACATACATGTATTTAGGAATATACATATATATATTTTTTTTGAAAAAAAAACAAAAAAACAAGTCGGTGCACCATAAAAACTGTCACGCGTCGGTCACAGTTCATCTTAAGAATGTAGAGCACCGGTCCCGGTGCCCCTAATCAAATATAACACATCGGACTTAGTGCAACTGTCTATTTTTCAAGCACCATTAACTTCATCAAAGTTCAGAATTATGGTGTGCTGACTGAAATATGCTCCCCGGCGCATATAGTCATGTCAGCACACTGAATTCATGACAATTACATAGACAATGGTGCAGTCTTTTACCCGGCCGCACCGTTGACCCTCTCAAAATCTAGAATGTGGTGCACTGACATACAGCGGGGCGAATAATTCTGTCAACGCACTGCACTATGATTCCTGTGGTCAATGGTGCGCCTGGATAAATGAGCGCACCGCCTTTTATTTTATTTTATTTTATTTTAAAATTATTCGGGGTGCCTTTCGGTACCGCCCCGACAACGGTGCGGATACCATTAGCACCAATGGCGATGCAGCCTGTAAATTTTACAGGCAGCACCGCTCTCTGGTGCGAGCCAAACAACTCGGGCACATTGCGTGACAAATTATTATTATTATTTTCATGGTTATTTTTAAGGTTATTTCAATTTCTAATCCGCTAAAAGGCTTAATTATGGTAAAAACAAGAAAAATACTTGTACATTTCGCCGCCGAGGAGTCATATTAGCTGTAAAATTTGCAAAAGAAAAATTTCCCACCGTTTTTCAAAATGCAAGCTAGAAATTGGTGGCCAATTTAGAGGAGCAATGCTTGCAATGGGTGCAATGAGAGCACCGTTGTCAGGGCGACTCAGACAAGGGGAAATGGCACTGGTTCTTGAGAGCTCTGGAGCACTAGGGAAAGTGAAAAATGAAGTTTTTTGGCCATAATTTTTTTTTATTTAACTTTGTTCTGGTGCGCGAGGTTTTATAGGCACACCGGTACGCTTACCTACAACCGCACCAGGCTGTGTTAAATTGGGCGCATTGTTTATAATGCATCGGGGTAGTTCCCTAACACCACACCGAGATGTTTCAGTTTCAGCGTGAAATTTTAATGATGCACTGCTGTGTAAAATTTGTAAAGCACGGTGCGGAATGGTCGTAAAGCACTCGTTTTTTTGCCTTAATTTTTTTTTTTATGTAACGTTATTCCGGTGCGTGCGGTTTATCAGCGCACCGGTCCTCTTGGATAAGAACGCACTGGCGCATTTCTATTTTGGTGCGGTGTTTTATGATACACCGGTGTGGAAGAGTGGTGAAGCACTGGTGCGTTACAGTAATAGGAGGCCCCGTATGTGTGTGTACGTCACGCAAGCTGTCCGGTGTGCCAATGCCTCGTGCGCACCGGTACGTTCTATGGTAGGGCACACACCAGTAATTGAGAGCTCAGAAGCACTGGAAAACTGAAAAATCTGGGTTATTTTGCTGTATTTTTTTATTTTTTTTTAATTTAACCCTTTACCGGTGCGCGTTGTTTATAGGCGCACCGGTTCTATTTCTTACAAATGCACTAGTGGGTTTGTGTTTTGGCATGATGTATTATGATGCACCGGTGTGGTTTCTTTCTACTACACTGGGTGGTTTTGGTTGTGGCGTGGTGTTTAATAATGCACCGGCGTCGAATATCTGTGGTGCACCAGTGCTATAGAATAATAAGATGCACCGAGCAGGTGTGTACAGAGTGCACGGTGTCCGGTGTGCCAATGTTTTGGTCTGCACCAGTGCTTTCTCGGTTCGAGAGCACTGGGGTGACGTGTAATGATAAGTGCATCGAGAGGAAACCATCCAAAAAACCCTCCGCCTGCCAACTTCCTCTAGTAACCTCTGCTAGAAATGGATGTATGGGGTATTTTTCTGTGGGGTTCCTCAAAAACATCAGGTAGAGGGTCTTTTCCGTGTAGTGTATTTTAGGTTATTTGGAGCCTTATTTTGTAATTGTGTGAGCAAACATTCTGCCCATGTGTCAATAAACACCCAGTCAAGAAAACAGAGGTTGGAATCGACTGTGCTTCATCAAATTCGTGGCAAATAGGTTTCCATTCAGTTCTGACCTTTAGCCATATGAATCTCCATGAAGTTACATTGAAACCTCTATATAAACACTCCATTTAAACAAAGAGAAGATGCTAATTTTCTGAAGCATACAATGAATTGTTGAAACTTTGTTTTACGTCCTTTTTAATGAAGAAGTGCCTTGAAGATTTGATGCGTAATTCACTGTTCGTGTGAAGCTTTGAGACCAAATGTTTGAGGAGGGCCCCAGAAAACAGTTAAGGTTCTGCATGTAGTTGTTTTCATGTTTTCATTTTATCATTTTATGTATTTATTTTCAGAATTCCAATATGTCATTTGTTGTAGTTGTTTCCAGAATTCCATTTTTTCATTTTATGTATATGTTTACATATAATTCCTTTATCATTTAATGAAGATTCATCAGTCTTCCCTTTCAAAATTTTAAGTTGCATAGTGATTCATAGTTTTTCTTCGAGATCAACAATAGTTTATTGTAGAGTAGTTTTACAAATTCATGTGTGGTTTATTTCAAGAGCACGTGTGATTTATTTTCAAAAAATTAATGATTAAGTGATTTCCTTTCAGCATATGAGTGTGTTCTTTTCAGTTCATGAGTGATTTCTTTTCAAGAGCTATAGTTATTTGTTTACAATTTTCATTGCCATAGCATTTCATTTCAAAAACATAATAATGTATAAGTTCCCTTTTCTAGAATTCAATTTTATCTTTATGGACAAGACTATTAGAGAATACGAATTTTTAGAGACTAAAAAATAGATTAGTTAATGTTTCTCTATCAGATAGAGAAAGTTTGTTTCAGTTTTTACATAGTAGAAAGCATGTTGATTTTTAGAACTTAGTTGATTTAAATTTATCAATTTCATTAGGAGCATAAGAATAAAAAAATCCTTAGAATTAATATCTACAAATCCAATAATCACACCAATAAACTAAATGAATAAAGGAGGCTTCTAGCATATATTGTGCACTTTCACTTCACAAGTTTACCAACTCTAGTTAATAATTTATGTTATCAATTTAAGACAATGAAATTTACTAAACATCATGCAAACATAAGTGGATCAAATCACACCCTCATGTCCTTCAACTCTAAAGGCCTAAAGGAGTTGGATTCGATGGTGGAAAGCATAGATATTTTCACCCTTGGGAAAGTTTTAATTCCCAAGAGGGACTAACTTGAAGCCATGGGGAAACCTTGATTAGTGGTAGAACATGTGGTTTCACCCAGAGAGATTATATAGATGATCCCATGACTTGTGCACATATAAGTGGATCAAATCCCGCCCCAATTTCCTCCAATTTTTTATCTCAAAGGGGTTGGATCTAATGGTGGAAATTAATTAATTTATGACCCTTGGGAAATTTTTAATTCCCATGAGATCCTAACTCGAAGCCATGGGGACAACTTGAGGTAGTGGTATAAGATTTAGTTGCATCGAGAGAGAGATTGTGTTAAATTATCTCATGACCCATGCACACATAATTGGATCAAAGTTGATGCACATGCCCTTCAATTTTAAATCCCAGATAGGTTGGATCCAATGGTGGAAAGTGAGGATATTTTCACCCTTAGGAAAGCATCAATTCCCATGAGGGCCTAACCTAAAATCATGGACGCATGTTGATGTAGTGTTTGAACTTGAGGTTGCACCCAGAGAGATTATATTAAATTATCTCATGACCCACACACATATAAGTGGATCAAATCCCACCCCCATGACAATTTAAAAGTTTAATTGCAACTTCTAGTTGATATGTTCATTCAATTATTGACATTTTAAAATTATTTCTTATTTATACTTTATTTATCTCACATTACCTGGTAGGGAAGGACACCCAATTTTGGTATGAAATAGAATATTTCATAGATATTAAATGTCGTTATTTAACAAAAAATTTAATGTTGTTCAACTAGTCTAGTTTCTGAGGTGGAAATACAATAACAACAACATAACTTTATTGGATGTGATTTTTGATATTGTCTTAACATAATCCTTCCTAACTTTAAAAAAAAAAAAAAAAAAAAAATCCTCAACACTTAACAAATTGTCATAGTTTCCACATGAAAAGCTCATATTCCCATCTCATCTCTTCCATTTATAGTTTCTTCCGTTTTATGAGGTGCTCAATGGTTGCTCAATTTCTTAGCTGCATAATCCTTATTTCTAGGGTTCGTTTTGGTTCTGTTGTCATTACGAAAAAAACCCTCCAAAATTTTACCTCAATCTTAAATTTTGGAGCCTCCTTGTGATATTATGATCTGTCATCTCAAGTTTTTCTTGGTCACTTCTTGATTGGTTGTTACTTTTTAATTCTTATAAGATTTTAACTATCGAAGTAACTTGCTTACACATGCTTAATTTTTTATGCATTCACAAGAACACCTCTTTCTAGAAAGCTTAGTAGTCCATCTCTATTCTTTGAAGACATACATTGTGTATTCTTGGAAGACAATGGTAGCAGAGTCCTTGGTAAAAATGATTGCGCAGTATTTAGTGGAAGGAATTGTGTAGCTCTCATACATTATGTAATCCCTAATGACAATTTTTTCGCAGTTGAAAATTACAGTGGCTATGGAATCCATGTTGATAGTCAATGCGTAATTTTAGTTGACAATCTCCCCCAATATTATTTGCAAATATACCATTATCTGGGTGAGTTTCTCAATTATTTCTTTTGCACGCTTTTTCTTTCATAAGTGTCGCTTTCAATTTTTCAACTGCTATTTTTTCTTTCTTTCTCTTTCACAAGTGTTTTTTTTTATTTGTTTAGCTTTCACAGGTGTCACTTTAATTTTCATCAGATTTGACAAGTGTAATTTTTACTTATTCTTACCATTGTGAGTGACTCTTTTGATTGTTTTCACTATTTCATATGTTTATTTCACTTATCTTCACTACTCTTGTGAAAGCTATTTCACATAAAACTAGAGGCATTTATAGCGCACTCTTCTGCATTATTCAATCCTACTGATCATAAGAATATGTGCTAGACACACTCCCATAACTTAGTGCACTTTCTGGGGTCAGTCGAAACTTGTGTCGTAACTTGTATTCTAAGTGTCTGAAAGCTATGTTTCAACTGTCACACTTAGAAATAAGTGTCGCGTTGTTGTCATTTCAAGGTATTCATCAGGATATTTAGTACTGTGCATTCTATTGGCTTGTTTTTAATGGTATACATGTGTGTGATTCTATTTTGGAACTTGTTTATATCATGTGTTCTCTCTTGTTCCATTGATCCAAAACTTGGCCATTTTTGGGCTTTCCCTTGCCTTCACACTTTGGATACCTAAAATCCCAACTGACGGAATAGTGAGTGTGCAATTTTAAGAGGTAAAGGATGCATCCTTTACCTCTTACAATTGCACACTGCACTATTCCATCAGTTGGGATTTTAGGTATCCAAAGTGTGAAGGCAAGGGAAAGCCCAAAAATGGCCAAGTTTTGGATCAATGGAACAAGAGAGAACACATGATATAAACATGAGAACACTATTCTAAATGAAACCTATTTTACATACACATTGTGTAATCTTGGGATATAGTCCCTTAGTCTCTTCCTTCTTACCCTTTAAATTTGTGCATAAGACTAACACTTGCTTGAATACAATGCATATGGTGTAGTTATAGTGGATAATGGAGCCTCCTTCTAACCACTTCTAATGAGAATAATGAAATACAAAATATCTCTCCCCTTCATGGTGAAGAAATCATCCTTAAGGTATAGTGACCTAGCCTTCTATTGCTTACACCAGTCAACTACGTAATCCCTTCACCAAGTGATCCTATTAATATACATTGCATAGTTATGTTCAAAAAACATGTCCAAATCTAGGTCACTCCAACCCCCAAATATGTAATCCTTGGAGTCTTCCCCTCAATCACTATGTGTTTTGTTGATATTGAAACAAGATGATGAGCTTAGTGAAAAGAGTCGCCTTCACTAAGTGGGCCCGCAGGCTATTTTTGGCGCAAGTCTATTTTTAGACTATGTCTATTTTTAGACATGTCGATCATATTCTATGAGTTGCAGGATGTTATTTGTGGAAGGTTGGTCAAGTTGGAAAAAATAGATGGACTTCTATTTTTAGACATATTGGGCGGAATCTATTTTTAGATTTCCAGTCTAAAAATAGATATGTCAAATATTATTAGCTCTTAATAATATTTGGACTATAAACATTATATTACTCTCTTGGAGCACTTCAGTTAAGTGCACAGATGTGGCACAGGAGATGAAAAAAGGAATTACGCTATTCGTTAGGGTTAAGTGGAGCTATTTCATGGAGACTTCAGTTAGAACTCATGTGACAGAGTTTGGTGGAGTTATTGAGGTAGTTGGTGGAGTTGTGTTCAGTTTAACTCAGTTAGACACAGTTCAGCTAGTTGTATCTAGTCTAACTTATTGATACGCTAGTGAGAGTGGTGTGAATTAATTATTAATTAATTCACTAAACATTAACTCATTAATCAACTGAAGAATACATCAATTAACTACAGTGCATGGACAGTTTCAATGGAGACCAGTGGAGAGGTAGGTGAAAGAGCAGGTTGACTATAGTGTTTCATGATTTGCAACACCCAGTGATTGGAGATGCCAACGAGGATTGTGTGAGCAAGGTTGGACCAATTCGAGTTCATTCAGAGCCATTCTTCAGCAGGGACTGCGCAGTAGAGGCAGGCTAGTAGGTGGCAAATATCGGTGCATGGATTTGGTAGATCAAGCCTGATTAGTGTGTAGCGATTGTATTGTACTGAGAGCTTGTGAGAAGCTTTGTATGAGGATTATTACATGATCTCTATTGACATATTTATATACAGATAGTTGGGGTTTTTAGCTTCAGGCTTTCCCGTTAAAACATTGTGTTCATATGTGTGAATTTTTATGGTTTCAATGTGTGCATGCAGCAATTGATTTAATTTCCGCAAGTAATGATCAATATTAGAAGAGATTTTGTATTGTGCATGAAGTCAAATAGTGTGTGATCAGGAGAATATTGGATGTATAATGCATTAGTTGTATAATTTCTACATGGTATCAGAGCTATATTGATCATTGGAGCAATTGAAAATTATTGAAGCGGTTGAGTTTTGTGCTGGTGGAATTCGAATTTGCAGTAGTGTTTTCTTGGTGTCGAAGTTGAGATGTATTTCAAAGGATTGCGATTGGAGTATGCCCTTGAAGGAAACTCAAATTATATTTCATGGAAGGACAAGATGGAGGCAGTGCTAGAGGATAATGGGTTGAAGGAGTTCATAGATGCAGAAATTCCAAAACCTGCTTCTAGCAATGCTGCCGCACTTGATGCATGGCAAAAGAAGACAACAAAATGTCGAAGGATTCTATTGGAAGGTGTGAAGGATCACATAGTGTCCAGCCTTCATGGTAAAGCTTCTCCATTCTTGATGTGGAAAGCTTTGACAGACTTGTTCCAAAGCAAGAGCGACCAGAGGAAGTTGGCGCTCAAGGATAAACTCAGGAAGATAAAAATGGAGAAGGGCGAAAGTATACCCAAGTACCTCACGAAGTTCGTCCAGTGCAGGGATGAGCTGGGAAGTGTGGGGGTTACTGTAGATGAAGAGGAATTGGTGAGCTTGGCTCTCCTTGGGCTTCTGAAGAGTTGGCATTCCTATGAGGACTTTGTCAATGGTTGGGAGAAACTGTCAGGATGGGAGCGACTTTGGTCGGATCTTGTGCAGCAGGAGATAAGGTGGAGTACCAGGGATGGATCTTCATCGAAGAATGAAGATGAAGAAAATTGCGCTTTGGCTTCCAAAGCAAGGAAGGGGAAGAGCAAGAAGAATACTTCTCAATTCGGTGCGAAAGGCAAGAAGCAGGACATGTCCAAGGTGAAGTGCTTTCACTGTCACCAACACGGACATTACGCCACTAATTGTCCACAGAAGAAGAAAAATAAGCAGGTTGCTGGATCTACAGCTGGAGAGGCCTTAGCCTCACAGTTTGAGCTGGATTTTTTGCTGATCACATGCTTGGTCTCAAGTATGATGGGTTTAGTGTGGTTTCTTGACAGTGGTGCATCTTTTCATATGACCAGAGACAAATATTTGTTTATTGATCTGGATGACAAAGATCTTGGAGTGCACATCAAGCTGGGCGATGATGGTAGATACAGTGTGACTGGTATCGGGACCATTTCCTTTGAGAGGGAGTCTGGCAAACCTTTCATCTTGAAGGATGTCATGCATGTTCCAGGATTGAAGAAGAATCTCATCTCTGTCGAGATGTTGGAAGGCAAGGGATATGATGTTGTCTTTGGTGAGGGAAAGGCTTTCCTGCGCAGTAAAGAAACTACTGAAACCTAGAGGATAGGGGTTCGAGTTAAGAACCTTTATCAGTTACAGGTAGATGGCTGTGCAGCAATGGAAGGCAACGTAGAAGGAGTGGTGAGCCGGGATGAGGGCGAGCTATGGCACAGGAGATTGGGCCATCTTCACCATGGAGCTTTGAAAATTTTGCAGCAGATTTCTACTAGGATTCCCAAAGGTACACTTGCGCATTCAGATCAGTGCAAGGGATGTACTTTGGGAAAATTTGTGAAAGCCACCTTTCATGAGGAGGATAGTTGCGCCACAACGATCCTTGATAGAATTCACACAGACGTGTGTGGACCTTTCTCGATAGCTTCGACAACAAAGCATATGTATTATGTGATATTTGTTGATGATTTTTCTTGTAAGTGCTGGATCTTCTTCATGTAGAAGAAGAGCGAGACATACTCAAAGTTCTGTGAATTCAAGGCACTGGTTGAGAAAGAATTGGGGAAGCAGGTGAAGGCTCTTAGGAGCGATAATGGTGGTGAATTCATCTCTAGCAAATTCAAAAACTTTTGCAGTGCAGAAGGAATTCGAAGAGAGCTCATAGTGCCTCATAACCCACAGCAGAATGGGGTCGCGGAGTGAAATAACAGAATGATTATGGGTGTTGCACAGGCGATGTTGCATTTTCAGGGCCTTCCCATACACTTGTGGGCTGAAGCTTGCAATACTTCATTTTATGTGCAAAACCATTATCCTCACAGAGTACTTGGCATGAGTACACCCGAGGAGGCATTTTCTGGTAAGAGGCTTGATATTTCTCATTTGAAGATTTTTGGCTCACCTGTTTACATTCATGTGATGAAGGATGCCAGGAAGAAGCTGGAGCCGACTGCAGAGGTTGGGATATTTTTGGGGTACACATAAACACCCCACAACTATTGTGTGTATTTTCCAGACAATCAGAAGACTGTTGTGCGATGAGATATCAAATTTCATGAGGAGAAAGCCATGAAGTGTTCGCTTGAGAGGGAGATACACTTGCGTGTAGATGAGGAGCTATTAGCTCCTAAGGATGAGCCTCAGGATGTTGATTAGCCACAAGAGGAGGTTCATGGAGTGGTAGAAACCACTCATGCAGCGCCAACCATCAGAGGGCGGAAGCGCACTATAGAAGTTGAGCGACTGAATCTTGATGCAGATAAGATTGTAGGAGCACCTACATCACAGTGCAGATAGAGATAGTCACCTGACCAATATACCAGATACATGGCTCTGATGAGCAAGTGTATCGTGACAAAACCATCCTCTTTTGAGGAAGCTGTGGAGGACCCTGCATGGGTAGATGCCATAGTGGAAGAGTATGATTCGATTGTCAGAAACAGTGCATGGGAGATTATCCCAAGGTCGGAAGGGAAATAAGTGGTAGGTTCGACACGGATCTACAAAGTGAAGCAAGCAGCTGACGGGAGCGTCAAGAAGTACAAGGCAGGATTTATTGCCCGGGGCTTCTCACAGATTGAGGGGATTGACTATGAAGAAACCTTTGCACCTGTCGCAAGGTATTCTTCGATACAGAGCATCCTTTCTCTCTAAGCGTAGATGGTTTGGCACATTCATCGGATGGATGTGAAGACTGTGTTCCTCAACGGAGTCATTTAGGAGGAGGTGTACATAGAGCAACCTGAAGGATTCAAAATATTTAGCAGCGAGTCACATGTGTGCAGGCTCAAAAAAGCGTTGTATGGGCTGAAACAAGCACCTCGTGCTTGGTACACACGGATAAACAGTTATTTCACCAGTCTTGGATTCACCAAGAGTGAGGCAGATCCGAACCTATACTAGATTGTGGTGGAGGGTAAGTTGTTTATCATTGTACTTTATGTAGATGATTTGATACTGATGGGTGATGAACACTTGATACTCTCATGAAAGGTTGATCTTGCAAAAGAGTTTGAGATGAAGGACTTGGGCCTCCTTCATTATTTCCTGGGATTGGAAATTTGGCAGCACAGTGATGGATTGTTTGTGTCTCATGGCAAGTATGCCCAAGAGATACTGGAGAAGTTCAACATGCATGGCTGCAAGCCTATCGACACTCCTCTTCCTGGTGGTTGGAGGAAAGAGGATGCTACATTGGCAGAGGTAGTGGATGCCACTGTTTACCGACAGTTGGTGGGATCGCTTATGTCTCTAGTCAATACACGACCTGATATATGCTACGCTGTTAACCAGCTTTCACAAGCTATGGTTAAGCCTACCAAGCTCTTTTGGAAGGCAGGGAAGCATGTATTGAGATATCTCAGAGGCACATTGGGATATGGATCTTGGTACAAATAGGAGGATGAGTTGAGGCTTCATGGCTTCACGGACTGGTATCATCATATAAGAGATTGTGTACAATGGAAGATCATGTTACTTTCTTACATTCCTGCGGAGGATCAGGATGCTGATATCTTGATGAAGGCGCTCACCAGGAGAAAATTAGAATACCATAGAGGCAGGATCGGGGTGGCAGATAATCCCTATCTTTTTGAGAGGGAGTGTTGAGATTTCAACAAGATGATGAGCTTAGTGAAAAGAGTCGCCTTCACTAAGTGGGCCCATAGGCTATTTTTGGTGCAAGTCTATTTTTAGACTATGTCTATTTTTAGACATGTCGATCATATTCTATGAGTTGCAGGATGTTATTTGTGGATGGTTGGTCAAGTTGGAAAAAATATATGGACTTCTATTTTTAGACATATTGGGCGGAATCTATTTTTATATTTCTAGTCTAGAAATAGATATGTCAAATATTATTAGCTCTTAATAATATTTGGACTATAAACATTATATTATTCTCTTGGAGCACTTCAGTTAAGTGCACAGATGTGGCACAGGAGATGATAGAAGGAATTATGCTATTCCTGAGGGTTAAGTGGAGCTATTGCATGGAGAATTAAGTTAGAACTCATGTGACAGAGTTTGGTGGAGTTATTGAGGTAGTTGGTGGAATTGTGTTCAGTTTAACTCACTTAGACATAGTTGAGCTAGTTGTATCTAGTCTAACTGATTGATACACTAGTTAAAGTGGTGTGAATTAATTATTAATTAATTCACTAAATATTAACTCATTAATCAACTGAATAATACATCAGTTAACTACAGTGCATGGACATTTTCAGTGGAGACCAGTGGAGAGGTAGGTGAAAGAGCAGGTTGACTATCAGTTGTGACTATAGTGTTGCATGATTTGCAACACCTAGTGATTGGAAATGCCAATGAGGATTGCGTGAGCAAGGCTGGACCAATTCGATTTCATTTAGAGCCATTATTTAGCAGGGATTTCACAGTAGAGGAAGGCTAGCAAGTGGCAAAGATCAGTGCATAGATTTGGTAGATCGGGCCTGATTAGTGTGTAGCGATTGTATTGTACTGAGAGCTTGTGAGAAGCTTTGTATGAGGATTGTTACATGATCTCTATGACATATATTATATACAGATAGTTGGGTTTTTTAGCTTCAGGCTTTCTTGTTAAAACATTGTGTTCATATGTGTGAATTTTTATGGTTTCAATGTGTGCATGCAATTGATTTAATTTCCACATGTAATGATCAATAGTAGAAGAGATTATGTATTTTGCATGAAATCAAATAGTGTGTGATCAGGATAATATTGGATGTATAACGCATTAGTTATATAATTTCTACATGTTTTGCATTTACAGTGGCTTTTATTTTGTTTCTTATTGAATAAAACCCCTCAGTGCGCAGTATATTAATCTGTCTTTCCACAACTATGCATTGGTAGTTCCAATGGATAGTAGGATCATCCCTTAGTCCTTGAGAAGATCAACTATGAAATATCGGCCTCCTCTTCTTTGAGCACTGCACATTGTGCATCCTTAGTCAACAAGCTCATCACACGTGTCTCCTAGACTTTCCCATTGCAAAGAACCTTGAAGAGCCTCTGTCTATTACACATTTCATAGTTCAAATGAAAAAAATTATGGTCATTACTATTGGGAAAAACACTTAAAGGGCGTGGGGGGGGGGGGGGGGGGGGTTAATCAATATTTAAAAGTCACACAAATTTTACTTTTCTTTTCTGAATTTTGTACGTGACTTGATAGATGCCAAATAGCGTATGGACGTGACTTTTATTAAGGAAACTAGAGTATTCCCAGTAAACTAATAATTCAAATAAATCTTCCATTACTTGACTTATTCCAGTGCATAATTGATTCATCATACATTTAGTAAGTAGTAAACATGTGCAGTAAGAAAATAATGAACCATCACACATAAGAAACACAAATGAACATCAACATTTAAGGTGGAAACCCAATTTGGGAGAATACCATTGTTGCTGTCATCTCTATCCTTAATATTTATTATCTAGTAAACTACTTACAATATTGTATAGGTGCATACTCATACCAACACACATGAACCCACCTGTGGAAAGCTGCAACCTTCACTCGTTCTCCAACACTCACTGGAAGGGAGCTCCAACCCACTAATATTGTTTACCAGTACCCACTGTGATCAGGTGCTCAATATTTAGCTCAAAAATAAAAGTTTTCAAAATTTATCGAAAATAGGATGATAGTGTAGAGCTCGTCACCAGGACCCCAACGCAACTCATTTCATCAAAATCTGAGTCTGTATGAGTAAGTTATGGCCTGTTATTCGCTTTCTCAAACAACTAAAAAAATTGCAAGTTGCTGACAGGTTGCTGACATGGAAGCCCAGTCAGCAAAAAGGAATATTTTGGAATATTCTTTAGGTTTCTTCCAATGATGTTGTGACAAGTGGCACTTTCTAATTCTCTAGTTTGGTCTATGTGGGGGTAAATTTCCTAATGATTCTAAGGTTGGAAATTGTGTTTTTTTTTAATTAATTAATTAATTATTTATGATTTTATTATATATATATATATATATATATATATATATATATATGTTTAACCACACACACACACACACACATATATATATAATAAATATTTTATATATATTATATATAAATCGTATTTAAATATTAATTAAAACCATTATCAAATCTTAAATCCGCGTGTTAATTCAAATCCAAATGGCATGTACTAAAGTTTCGATGGTTAATACATATGCAAGGTTCCGTAATATATAGTTACGCATATATCATGGCAAGGTTCGTTGGTATGGTTCTAATATCAAAAGACAAGTCCACGTATTATATGGTGGTAAAAGTTTTTAAATGGGAGCGGGGTCGGGGTTTTAACCCCAAACCTTCACCCCACCATGGTCACACCCTACCAATGGGCTATGGGCCAAATTATTTACACCAATTTTCATTCAATTATATTTAAACCATTATGTGTGGACCGATGGAGCATTGAGGGGCTAGCCCGTGGCTAACCCCTCCATCATAGAACCTCATCACATGACCAAGCGCCGAAGCCAATAGATAAGCACGATTAGTGTGATATTTAAGTTAATTAACTACATATTAGTATTAATTAACACCCATTTTAACATGGCGGTGATTTTGGTGGAGGTGCCAAATCTAGCGGACTTCCACTTTTAGTGGAGCTAACTAGAAGAGCTTCCAGAATTAGTGGAGAAATTGCAGGAAATTTGTTTTTGCTATCATGGAGGCATATTTCGACCATTTTTTGAAAATTAATATTCAATTTTAGATGAATTTTTCATTTGAGAGAAAATGTAATAGGTTTTATAGGCTTAAAACGACCTCTACATGTGATTTTTTGGAAGTTCAAGGGAGCCTAGGGCCATCAGGGAAGGAGGTCAAGTATGGACCAGCGAGAGTCAATTTTTAGTAATTGGACAGTCATTTTTAGATGATTTGTATGTTATGAAGACAATAGAATAGGTTTCATGAAAAAAAATTTAATGTACACAACACTTTTTCTAAATTTGAGCTAATACACGAGGCCCAAGCTATGGTGTTGGACCAAGGAGATGTAGCCCAGGAGGGGTGAACTCCTCCATAAAAAAATTGTGTTGATGGCTCCATTTATGGTTTTTTGTACATTTTTATGGTACTCTTCAGTTCTTATGTTTTTTATTTTTCTTTAATTTCAACATAAAACACAAGACAATTTCCTGTTTTGACACTCACCTGCACCAAGGAAACTAAAGAACCATAAGAAAACAAGAAGCCAATTAATTATAATTATGAACTGGTAATTAGCACAGAAAAAATAACATATCAAATTTATATCAAGTTGGTATCAGAGCCTGGTTGAAAGGCAAGGTTATTTTGTTGATAGTTGCTCGAAGTTTTGTGCAAGTTACTGGTTGCATTTTTTGATGTTGATAAGGTTAAAGTTGCAAAAAAGTGAAGGTAATTTGTTGGTTGCAAGTCCTAATATTAGGACCAGAAGAAGGAGAGATGAAAGAGAATCATCCTCACCCAAAATTCCACTCATATATTAACTTGAAGAACCTCAAGTTTTGTCTCAAGAAGTTGAGATTGAGGAGGTGAAAATTGTACAAGAAGATGAAGTGACTGAAGAGGTACAAGCATCAGAGGAGGAGCTTAAATCCTCAGCCATTATGTTAGGCCATGAAGAGACTCATGAACATTCTAAATAAGAGGATGTTAAGAGAGACCTAAAAGAGATGCAAAGAATGGTTAAAATCATGTTTGAAGCATTCATTGCAGAAAGAGTAGGAGGAGGTTATAAGTTCCCATATGGAGAAGGAACTTCAAATGATAAGAAGGATGAAGAAAAGAGATAAAAAGGTAGTAGAGTAAAGACACCTCCATCTCCACCATATTCATCATCCTCATCATCCCCAGCTGCATCATCTTCCACTTCTACCACAAAGACCACTCACACTCACACTCACTCAAAAGCCACAAGAGGAAAAACTCCATTACTCAAATTGGACATAAAGTTTGAATTACCCATGTACAATGGTGAGGTAAATGCAGAGAATTTGGAAAATTGGATACAACAATTGGAGGTGTATTGTATAATTTAAAACCTTCATGAAGACGACATAAAGATCCAGTTGGCTTCATTGAGGCTAGAAGGAGCAACACTAGTTTGGTGGGAAGCAAAGACTCAAGAGGACATGTGAATCCATGATAAGATATCCATTACTTTGGTTGAGTTTATTTATGGCATTAAAAGAAATTTTTATCCTTTATATTACATGCAAAAATCTATTATGAGTTAGCAAAATTTTGGACAGCTTAAGGATGAAACAGTTCAAGAGTATACCCAGGATTTTGGAAACAGAGCTTTGTTGTTAGGAGTAAATTTGAATTCCCAAGATACACCCTTAAAATATATTGGAGGTTTGCATTCCTATTTGAAGCATACTATTCTTATGTTTAACCCAAGAAATTTAGATGAATTTTGTGTACAAGACACACACTTAGAGGCAAGGGGAAAACAAGGAATATAGGAGAAAGAAGAAAGTGAGGGTAAAGGGAAAGGAAATTTTTTTGGAAGAGGAAAAAGAAATAGTTCTGTTAAGAAAGAGAAGGAAAAAATCACATGAAATAATTTTTCTAAGACTAGCCATGATGAAGACCACTATTGGAAACTTCATCCAGAATTGAAACCAAATAGATTGAAATCCAAACAGAAGGGAAAAACTGTTGCTATAGCTGAACAAGACTTAGGGTCAGATTCAGGAGATGAGACAAAAATTACAACCATCGGTTTGAAAGATAAACATGTTGAAAGTACTAGTACTTCAAATTGTTGAAATGATACTCATGATGAAGATACAAGAATATAAATTTTCCACATTAGATTTGTCTCTAAACATACCAAGATTGATACACTTTTTGATAGTGGGTCACAAGCTAACTTGATTTCCAAATATTTTGTTAAGAAACTAGGCGTTGAAACAATTAGACATCCAAGGCCATATCCTTTGGGTTGGATATGCAAGAATGCAAACTTGCAGGTTACAAGGAAGTGCTTACTAAGATTCGCCATTAACTCAAACTTTTTTGATGAAGTTGAGCTTGATGTGTTGCTGCTTGAAATATCGGGTATTATATTGGGAAGTCCTTATTTGTATGATAGGAAACTTGTATTTCATCACCATGAGAACAAGTACCACTTGTTTAAGGATGGTATTGAGTACATAATTAGAGCACATAAGAAGAAGAAAAATTTCTCTTATGCATGCAAGTGAAAAGAAGAGGATAGTGAATGCAAGTCAGAACTTGACATTGCTGATGATCAAAAAAAGAGATGTATTTAATCACACTTTTCATAACGATTCTTATGCTACCTATGATTTGTTTCAAGATATTAAAAGGTTTCCTTTGAAATAAGGTGAAAAACATTTGCAGCAGTCAACAATAATGTTGAACAGTGTTAGAAACAAGATGTCGGTGTAGGAGGGTGAAAAGGTCAAAGAGAAAGTGAAGTGGTAGCTTGGAAATAAAGAATGGGTTCCACAAATGCAATGGTTTATGGTTTCCAAAAGGTACATGGCAATGGCGAACAAACTTGGTAAAGATTCAGCGCAAGTGCAAAGCGAGATCATCTAAAACTCGCCATGGTGATAGTGTGCAACGTGAGAAAGTTTCTAATTTTTCTTTGATTATTGACCAAGGTAGGAACAAGATGGTTTCTGCAAAAATATATTGTTGTTATGCAAATTCAGAGATTTTGCAGCATGATGGTGTCATTGATAGCAAGAGAAAGTCACAATAATCGAGGAAAAACTTGATTGTTTGTGAAAAACTCCAAATGATGAAATTGGGAAAATTTCAATGGATAAAGATTGGAAGGTTGAGGGAACAATACCCTCATCCAAATAATCAGTAATCAAGATATATTTTGGGGTCCAAAAGGCTTCTAGTGGGGAGGAATAATCAGGTACTCAGTATTTAGCTAAAAAATCATATTTTTAAGAATTTCTCGAAACCAGAACGAAAACGTAGAGCTTGTCACCAAGATTCCAACGTAGCTCGTTTCAACACAATCCTAGTTCGTATGAGTAAGTTATGGCATGTTGTTCACTTTCTCAAACAACTAAAATTTTTTTATGTTGGTGACAGGTTACTGACATGGAAGCCCAATTGGAAAAAAGGAATATTCTAGAATATTCTTTAGGTTTCGGCTAATGAGGCTATGACAAGTGGCACTTTCTAATTTGCGAGTTTGGTCTATGTGGGGGTAAATTTCCTAATGATTCTACGGTTGGAAATTGTATTTTTTTTTAAATTAATTAATTATTTATATATATATATGTTTATTATAATATATTATATGGTTAAACATATATATATATATATATATATATATATATATATATATATATATATATATAGTATATAAATCATATTTAAATATTAATTAAAACCATTATCAAATATTAAATATGCATGTTAATTCAAATCCAAATGGCATGTATTAAATTTTGATGGTTAATACATATGTAAGGTTCCTTAATATATATTTTTTCATATATCATGCCAATGTTCGTTAGTATGGTTCAAATATCAAAAGTCAAGTCCACGTATTATATGGTGGTAAAAGGTTTTAAATGGGAGCGGGGTCGGGGTTTGAATACCAGACCTCTGCCCCACCATGACCGTACCCTACCAATGGGCTGTGGGCCAAATTATTTACACTGATCCACATTAAATTATATTTAAACCATTATGTGCAGACCGGCAGAGCACAGCGGGGCTAGCCTGAGGCCAACCCCTCCATCATAAAACCTCATCACATGACCAAGTTCTAGAGCCAACGGCTAAGCGCGATTAGCATGAGATTTAAGTTAATTAACTGCAGCTTAGTATTAATTAACACCTATTTTAGCATGGTGGTGATTTTTACGGAGGTGCCAAATCCAGTGGACTTTGAATTTTAGTGGAGCTAACTAGCGGAGCTTCCAGAATTAGTGGAAAAATTGTAGGAAATTTGTTTTTTCCATAACGGAGGTAGATTTCGACCATTTTTGGAAAATGAATAGTCAATTGTAGATGGTTTTGGCATTCCAGAGACAATGGAATAGGTTTCAGAGGTTGGAAATGACTTATACATATGATGTTGCTACAGGGAAGTTCAAGGGAGCCTAGGGCCACCAGGGAAGGAGGTCAAGTCTGGACTAGTCAGAGTCAGTTTTTCAGTAATTGGACAGTAATTTTTAGATGATTTGTATGTTATGAAGACAATATAATAGGTTTCAAGAGAAATTGATTAATTTACACAACACTTTTGCGAAATTTGAGCTAATACAATAGGCCCAAGCTATGGAGCTGGACCAAGGAGATGTAGCCCAAGAGGGGTGAACTCCTTCAACAAATACTTGGGTTGATGGCTCTATTTATGGTTTGTTTTACATGTTTATGTTGTTGTTCAGTTCTTCCTTATGTTTTTTATTTGTACTTAATTTAAACATAAAACACAAGACAATTTCCTATTTTGACACTCACGTGCACCAAGGAAACTAAAGCATCATAAGAAAACAAGAAGAAAATAAATTATAATTTTGAACTCGTAATTAGAACAAGAAAACTAACATATAAAGTTTATTTCACACAAGAAGGGAGTTATGACCCCCTGATCTCGTTTACCAGCACCCACTAGAAGGGAGGTACGACCCCCTGATCTGACCCTCAGTAACATCGTGGACCACGTTTCATAAATTTTCACACTGGATCCACCCGCCAATACATCACAACTTGTAGGCCTCTTTTCATCATATTTTCATATTGGACCCACTACACTCATTTTAACCCAATCCCATGTAGGTTTTACCTTGAACAAAAATTATCTACACATGAATCTTATAACAAAAAATAAACAATAGCGAGAGCATAAAACATAAAATAGATAAACACAGAGATTTTCCCCTGGATCCCAAATCGGGATGACCAGATTGATATTTCATTATATTATTTTTAGTGTTACAACACATATATATAAATTCTGAAGCATACATAAACCCTAATCCATTAACCCTAGATTAGAACATAAACGTAGTTCCCTTGACCGGATCTACAAAAAATACCAGGGGCCGAAAACCATCGTACCCCATAACCATGTGCAAAACCATGCACAAAACCATGGGCGCAGACCACCCACCAGAAATTAAGGACCAAAAATTTTCGCCAAGGTACTACCCCAGACCCCGACAAGGGGGCTACCGCCTCCCCTGTGACCCGCCCGTTGCGCCCAGTGCAAAGGGGGGGCTATTGCCCCCCCTCTTACCCCCCCCCCCCCCCTCCCCACGCGTGATTAGACGTGGAAGGAATATAACACATACCCAACATACCATATATCATAACTGAAACATAACACTGTACCAAATCAATCAACTAATCACTAAATCACCAATAAACCAACCAATCACTAATCTTTAATCACAATATACTATTAGAATTATCAATATTCAAACAATGTAGATCTATAAGAAGACTTCACTGACAGACAATAGAAACACAACAACACTGATTAAACATATTCTTCACTAAAACATGTACTAGCATACATTCCTTCCATAAGGATTTTATGCGTATATACGCGCTTATCCAGAATGCAACTTTTGTACAGATCTTGACATACTTCATAATATATACATGACTCTACCCAAAAAAACCCGCGTGTTTAGGAACTTTCCATGTGTCGAACTTGCGTACATATATGCAACTAATTCATGACTGCACAACACTTCAGAACTTCAAACATACTCAGATCATAACCTTCACTGCAACAAACATGCACCATACCACAAATCTAAACAACTCATAAACATATCATGCAATACATAGTCATTTTGGGTATAATGATCCTGATCCATTATTGTATTCATGGGTGGATCATTATCCAATCAACTATAGCCTAGACCATGCAAATATACTTCAGATGGAAGTATTCACTAATCACCATCACTCATGCACACCTTAACACTTTGATCTTCACCTCCTCATATAGTTTGAGCCTTAGTCAATACCATGAGCCAAAGCCATAATAGTGCTATTGGTAATCTTTGATGGGATAAAATATTTGTTACAACGCTCAATATTGTGGTCCAATACCACGGTAAAGGCCCTTGGTATTTAATAAAAATTGTGCAACAAATGTACACAACTTTGCTTCTTTTATCCCACATGTGTACGCGACTTTTCTTTACCAAACCTACATATACACTACTTCACTTCATTAAACTTGCATGTGTACATGACCTTTCTTCATTGAACTTGCATATATGTGACTTTCCTTCATAAAACCTACATATGTACTCGACTTTGCTTCATTGAACCTGTGTATATTTCCTGAAACTTTAATTTAATCATTCCTCTGTCACAAACTGGTATTTCTTCCTCTGTCACAACTGAACTGACTTGTGTACTGATCTTGTTACCATCATGCCATAACGTACTTATATTTCTATAGCTGGGTTTCCATCAAGGATGACACATACATCATAATTCCAACAATCTACCACTTTGTACTTTATGGAAACCAAGTTGGTCTCTGATCACCACAATATGTATATACCTAAAAGACACATCAATCTAAGTATTATTCAAACACCAAGTTACTTTCCCCCTTTGACATAAAGGGAAAAGGGTGGACCAACTTTGAAACAAGGTTTCTCTTTCCTTGTAGATACAAGAGCTCTACATATCAGATCTGCACTATATTGACCATGCTCTTCCTAAGCACATAGTGAATCTTCAAAAATATTTTCAATGAATTACATGACTCTATAGCTCAACTAAGTATGACATTTCCTATCACCAAGGAATCATACTTATATCAATCACCCAACCAAGTGGATTTGGCATATTTGACTCAACCACATGACCATGTGGGATTACATATTTGACGCAACCACCAAACCAAGTGGGAATACACATTTGAGATGACCTCAAAATTCCATACATGACTAAATATGACAATCATTATAGCATAGGTCTCCACGTGACCTTTACATCAATTTATAGATATGAGTTTTATAACTGAGACCAAAATACCTCAATAATAAAATATTATTGACCATAATTCAACAACCATTATAAACATAATGTCAACAATGCATTATACTCAGCAAGTCTAATGCTCCCCTTGAACCTCTACTACATGTTCATTGATAAGTTTTCATAAGCATATCAAAGATTATCCTTGAATATGTCCTACTATTTTTCTGTTAGATAAAAAACATGCGTGACTGTCTGCAAAGGAACTTGCGTATATACATGACTATAGTTCATGAAACCCGTGTAGAGAAAGTGAAATACTAAAAATTTCACAGCTTCATCTCCCGTCGAGCTTGTACAGTCTATATTTGTCTTTTGTTGACACATCAGATGCACTTTCAGAGATATAAACAATCAAAATTAACAAACCAACCATCATATATTTCAGTAACTATTAACAATATTCTTTCAAGAATGACGGACTGCAATGGTCACTGACTTCTTTCAGTCCGAGTCTAAATCCTCCTTATATCTGCGAGAGTTCAGATCTTTAAACACATACAATTTATCATCATTTATGTATCCCCTTGCTATGACCTTTCCAGTTTCTTCATCCATGACCTTGCATTTGATTGACGTGAACACAATTACATTTCCTTTATCTGGCATTTGGCCTACACTCAATATGTTTTGTTTTAGACCTTGAGCTAATAAAGTATCAGTTGCATTTCTATTTTTGTTAATTCTGGATCTATCTTTTCCCAAAACCTTTTCTAGAGCATCATTTGAAAGAATAACCTTGCCATCCTGATTTCTCTTGAGAGACTCCATCTTACTGTTATCACCAATCATGTGATCAGAACATCCATTGTCGATGTACCATTCATCCACATTTTTAAATGCACATAGGGAAAGACCACATTTTGTCTCTTCTTGTTTCTGCTTGTTATCAGGAACATTGATGGATCCATCTTTCTTCAGTATTCCATGTTGTCTTTGATGATTCATTTATATGTTCCTGCATTATTTTTTTATATGCCCAAACTCATTACAAGCATAAAATATTATTTGACCATAAAGGGGAGCTGAGTAATCATAATAAGGTTGTCTCATGTAATCAATAGCTTTATCACCAAAACTTTTATGTGAAAAACAATATCCCTTAAAGAAACCTGAGTACCTTTGAGCTGATGGTCTATCTATGTAGTGTCTATTTGTCTACGGCCGAAACAATCTGCTTCTGCAATTGGCTTCAACATTTCCATAATTATGACATATAAACCATTCAACATTATTGATGAGAGGAGAGAATCAATTGATACTTATATAGTTAAGTGTGAATGATTTTCTTTGAGGATTAATGATCCTTGGTTGTTTATGAGGTTGAATTTTTTTCTATATAAACACTTCAAATTTTTCATTGATATCCTTTGAATCTTTAGCACTGGCTTGAGAACTGGATTCCCCTTTAACAGTTTCATGAAAAATAAGACCAAATTTAATATAAGGATACCTTTGACTACTAAGAATATTATCCAAAAACTTAGTACTATCTTTAAATATTAACTTTTTATCCTTTTCTTCTAATTTACCTTCTAAAATGTTTACCTCAAACTCCATTCCTTGATATTTCTTCTTCATACCTTCCTCATGTAGGTTTTAACACTATACATAAATTATATGCAAATGAATTATTAAAATCAGAAAATAAGCAATACCGAGATCATAAAACATAAAACAAATATACACATATATTTTCCCCTGGATCCCAAATCAGGACAACCAACTTGATTTTTCATTATATTCCTTTTAGTGTTACAACACATATATATACATGATGAAGCATTCATAAAACCCAATCCATTAACCCCGGATTAGAGCATAATCGTATTTCCCTTGGCTGGATCTATCAAATACCAGTGGTAGAAAACCATCATGCCCCAAAACCATGTGCAAACCCATGCACAAAACCATAGCTGGGTCTGCCCACCTAAAATAGGGTCAAATTTGTTTTTCCTGGGGCACTGCCCTGAACCATGTGTAGGGGGGATACTGCCCCCCTACAACATGTGATACAAGTGAAGGGGGGCTACCTCTCCCCTCTTACCCCCCGCTTTGCACCTAATTCTAGTCGTGGAAAGAATATAACACAAACCCAACATTCTCCCACTTATTTTTTTCTTTCCATTGGGGGCCACAGGAGAGCTTAGTCATTGGTCCAACCCTGCAATGCCCATTGTTTCTCTACACTATGAAAACTTCTTAGTGCTCACTGACTTCATCAATGCATCTGCAACATTCTTTAAAGTGTCCACCTTTACCATCAACACCTTTTTATCCTCAACCATATCTCTTAGGAAGTGATATTGAACATCAATGTGCTTTGTGTTTGAATGAAAAGCAGGGTTCTTAGCCAATAAAATTGAATTTTTGCTATCACATTCTATCCTTATAGTTCGATGCACGAACCCCATACTTGAACACAATATCTACAACTTATTTTCTTCCTTGCTTGCATGAGTGGCTACCATGTATTCTGCCTCTGTAGTTGAAAGAGCCACTACAGACTGCCTTTTACTCATCCTACTGATTGCACCTCCAAATAGGCTAAACACATACCCACTTGTAGATCTTATTTGGTTTGGATATTCAACCCAGTTTGCATCAACAAAACCACGGATTTCCAAAACTCTTCCCAACGCTGGTCTTCCCTGGTAACACAAAGTTCACAAACCATAATCACTAGTGCCACGCAAATATTTGAAAACCCACTTCACTACTTTCCAATGCTCCTTCCCTGGTTTTGACATAAACCTGCTCCATACTCACACTACATGTGTAATTTCTGGTCTAGTATAGACCATTTCATACATCAGGCTACCTACTGCACTTGCATTTGGAGCATTAGACATATCCTCCTCTTCTTCGTGTGCCTTGGGACACTACTCAGTAGATAGATTTACACCTACAGGAATAGGAACATTCACTAGTTTACTATCTTGCATATTGAACCTCTACAATATTGTCTAGACATACTTTCTCTATTTTAACCAGAGCTTCCTCTTTTCCCGATCTCTCTTTTTTTCCATGCCCAAAATATAGTTTGCATCACCAAGATCCTTCATGTCGAATTTGGAGAACAATTGGGTCTTCAAATTCTGGATAATTTCTTTGTCATTTCCAACGACCAACATATCATCCACATACAAGACCAAATAAATAACAAGGTCACCAATTAATTTAAAATACACACAGTGATTCTCTTTGCTTTCGATGAAGCCAAGTCCCCATATATAGGTATTAAATTTCTAATACCACATCCTTGGTGACTATTTTAACCCATACAAAGACTTGTTTTTAACTTTCATACTAGTTATTTCTTACCATTCCTCACAAAGCCTTCAAGTTGCTTCATGTAGATCTCCTCTTCCAGATCCCCGTGAAGAAATTTTTTCTTCACATCCATCTATTCTACCTAAAAATCAAATGCAGAAGCAATAGGTAAAAGTAATCTAATAGAAGATTTTATTTTGTAGGATTCCATTTCGAGGGGTTATTGGAGCCAAGATGAACCCTAAGCTTCTGGCCTGCAACTCCCAGCTACCTGTCGCCACTACCAAGCCTCATCTCAGGCATGTGGATCATGGATCCCAGAGACCTGGAATACCCCCGATTCAATGCGAGCCCAGCAAGAAATGCATCTCCGTTGATGAAAAGTTGAAGAAAGCAAGCGTTGTGCCATTTAACACATGTGTAGCAACGAAATCACTCTCTGTGCAGGTCTACGATGGCATTTCAAGTTGGAGCGCACCTGTAATGATCCCCCACTCCTACCACCGGCAAGACAACGTAGAGCACTGCGGATGTGAGAGCCCAGAGGTCTTTGGCTACGCGGCCGCTCTGGATCACTCCTACAAACAAACTTGCAGGTAGCTAGCCGCGGGTACAAGGATTGCGCTGATGTTTCTAGAGCCCCACGAGAGATACCGATGGTGCAGCATATCAGGGTAACCCTCCACCTCACCTGCAGCTCCCCAGAAGCCTAGAAAATGGGAAAAATAAGGCTCCCAACGGTAGCCCGTGCTCATGGGACTATGGAAGGAACTCAGAAAAGTACGCAGACTACAAAAATCAGGCATGGGTCTTCAATATGGGCTCTACAATGCCTCCTAATAGCCTGGATTTCCTAGATCCATCCTCTTCTTCCTTTCAAATCTAGATATCACTCCTCACAGGAAGGTCCTTACTAATATGGGTCCACTCAACGAACAGAGTACAAAAACTCCTACATGCCCTAGAGCACAGGCTGGGGATTCCCTCAGCTCTTCAAAGGATTTTATATAGAGGTAAACAACTTAATGCCTCTTTTCCCCTTTCATTCTATATCATTGAGAGAAACGCTATTGTAGTTTTAACCCTTCATTTGAGAGGGGGGTTGCGGGGCACTCTTCATCTGCACCAACGTTCTCCTATAAGGATGTTGTCTATGGATAGCCCAAGAAAGAAGATCAATCCCCTGCTGCCACCAGGCCATTTTTGGATAATAATATGGAGGAATTTCCCTCCATAGAGATTTCCCATCCAGATCTGGAAAATTAGCTTCAAAAATATGCAAAAAATTCCATCATCTGCATATTTAATGGACATTGGCCTCGCACAAAGGATCTCTACGACTGGATCTATTCCAACTAGACCAAAAATTGCACGGTTATCTTCTGATCAAAGGGCTTCTTCATTGTAGTGTTTGATCACGGCAAGGATTACCAGAGAGTTGCAAAAGCAGGTTTGTGGTTTTGGGGACTAGTAGGACTATTCCTTACCCCTCGGTTCCTAGATTTTGACCCCCCTATGGCAATCATCACCAAGATTCCAGTCCAGGTCAGGATTCCTAATTTACCTGCTCATTTATGGCACCTGTCAATATTCCAAGGAATAGGAAACTCCCTGGGCCCCTACATGACAATAGATCCCCTTCGGGAGTACCAAGGGCTATACACATATGGCAAAATATGCGTTGAAATAGACATAAGTAAAGCTATTCCAGATCAAATCAATCTCAAGATTGGTTATTTCCTATGGACAAAGATGCTGGATTATGAGAACACTACATTTTGTTGCCACCACTCTTATCAAACAGGGCACCTTCAGAACTCCAGCTCCAAGTTCCTTGCCCAACAAAAGAAAAACAACCCCAAGCCAAAACCTGAAAGATGGATACCTTGTCATCTGCCTCTCGGGGATCACGATGACACCTCAAGCTCAGATGAGGAGGATATTTATGTAGAAATGGAGCAGGAAAGGAAGACAAAAGATTCATCCTCCAATGTCCCTGAGGGACCCTCTGGCATGATGGCCTCTTAGAAACACACCCATTAATCCTCCTCTTCTGACACAGATAAGGAGACGCCTCCAATAGTCAACAAAAACCGCTATATGGGTCAAATTCAACCAAAAGAAAGGAAAAAAAATATTGCATGGAGGTTTCTGCCCATACTGGGTAGAACCCTGATTCTATCTTCTTTTGTTTCCTAGTCATGCTTCACTGTTTTGTTGTCTATTTCATGTTCACTCTTCAGGACCAGGGTTGATAATTTATCATTTCTGGTTGGCCCACTTCTTACCTCTCTTGATTGTAAACTCTTCCTATACCATATGATCGCTTAATACAATTAGTCTTATTTACCAAAAAAAAATTAATCTAATAGAAGTAACCTTGGAAACAGGAGAAAAAATATCACCAAAAAAAATTCTTGACAACTGGGAATAACCTTTTTCTACCAACTGAGCTTTGTATTTCTCCATCTTGCCTTTTGCATTCATATTCTTCTTAAACACCCATTTTCTCCTGATGGGCTTCCTTTTTGCCAACAACTCCACCAGGTCCCATGCCTCATTTTTGTGCAAGGATGCTATTTCATCAACCATGGCCTCCTTCGAGAGTTTAACATCCTCTCAATCCACTACCTCCCTGATAGTTCTTGGATTATCATTAGTGATAGTTAAAGAAAAATATGAACAAAAAGCAGATGGAATATACCTTTCTGGCTTCCTTCTTTCTTGAACTGATCTTCTCATAGTTGGTGTTTGTGGCTCTTCCTCTTTTGAATCTTGTTCTATTGTAGATTCTGATTCATCCTCCTTTAAATCAAACTCTATATTCTTAGGTTCCTTTGGTATGAATTCATGTTTAACAACATATTTCACCTCTCTAAACACCACATCTCAGTTGTACATAACCTTCTTTGTTTCTAGGTTCCAAAGCTTGGAACCTTTTAAACCATCCTTATACGCAATAAATATGCACCTTTCAGATTTATTATCCAACTTGGTCCTTTTCTCCTTTGGAACATGTACATATGCATCATATCTAAACTCCCTTAGATGTGAAAGAGAGGGTTTCTCACCAGTCCATACCTTATGTGGAGTCTTATCCTCCAACGCTGATGAAGGTGATCTGTTAAGTAGGTAGCATGCACTCTCCACTGCCTCTACCTAGAATTCTTGTCCTAATCTAGTGCCACTAATAATGCTTCTTTCCTTTTTCATCAGAGTTATGTTCAATATTTCTACAACCCCATTTTTATGAGGTGTGTATGGAGTAGCCTTCTTCCATGCTATACCACTTCTTACATAACTCTTCAGATTCCTTCTTGTAGAACTCCCCACCATTATCTATCCTCAACACCTTTATATTATTCTCAGTCTCTTTTTCCACCAGAGCCTTAAGTTATTTAAATCTATAAAAGACTTCATATTTCCTCCTCAAGAAATATATCCATGTATTCCTTGAGAAGTCAACTGTGAAATAAACATAGTACATATTACTTACCCAGTGATGGAACCCACATACGTCCAAACACGTCACTATGCACAAGCTCTATTATATTATTCGACCTCTTAACACCACAAAGAAAACTCACCTGATTCTACTTACCATATACAAAGTGTTCACATAAATTAAAATCCAGAGATAAATTAGACATACATTCTACCATACCATTACCATGCAGTATCCAAAGGTACTTCTCACCAATATGTCCAAGCCTTTGATGCCATAGCATGGTGTTTTCTCCAGATACTATTAGGCTTTTTGCTCCACTTTTAGGAACCACAGAACTATTTCACCTCTTAGCCATCAATAAAAGTTTGTCATATCAAGATGATGGCTAAATAATTCCTTAGATTTCTAAAAACAAGATTTTGAGAAAAGCTTGTAAGTTCTAGAAATATCACTGCCTTCATTATGCTAAACCTATTTGTTTCAAAATGAACTTCATTCAAGATCTCCCCAAGTCATCATGTTGTTTCAAAAGGAAGCTTATTTCAGGCTATTTCCACCATTTTCACCTCCATTTCATCCCCCCATTTTACCATTCTTACCCCTATTTTTACCGGTCCCTTTTTCCTCTAAAAAGGCTCATTTTCCTTTCTTATACCCTCCATTCCACTAAAAAACCTTTTTAAACCATAAAAACCCTTTTATTTGGTTTAAAAATGCTCTCTTTTACCTTACCGAAACCCTTAAAAAAGGCTCAAAACCTCTCTTTTTTTCCCTATTTTGACCCCTTTTGAAGCAGTCCTTTAAAGCCCCTTTGGGCTTAGGCCCCGCCCCTCTTCCTCATATAACCAAGGGATCGTGACCACGTGCTTTTCCCTCAGCCCACATTTCTTCTTAGCCCCGGTCCCTTTCTTCTCCATGGAACCACACCTCCCCTTTTCCTCTAGCCCCCTTCCTTTATTTTTATTTTCTTATTTCTCCATGCTATGTATTCCCCTTGGTCAATATCAACCGTTGATCATATAGATCCAATGGTGATCACATGCCTACACATCATCGGCTCGCCTAACCTTTCCCTCATCCACTTTTTTCCGAAGTAATCTCAACTGTAGATCTTATAGATCTAACAGCGACCGTCTCCCCTCTCACCCTCCATCCTCCCGACCACAACTTTTTTCATTCACCCTGCGAACCTATCTTGACCGTTGATCTTATCAATCCAACGGTCACCATTGATCCATAGTTCTAACCCCGCCTGGTGAGAATTCTGCTCCCGACAAAATAACTGACCTCATCAAAGCTGGCCCATCGTTCATTACTCCACCATGGCCCAGTCCCCGTCTGCCACCTGTTCTCCACCATCCCCTTCCATCGAGCAGTTTCCCCCCATCGCGCTCCATTCTCCACCATAGATCTGGAGCTCCCAAATCTGATGGCCCACGATCATTTTTGCGCACATCTCGCCAAAATGATTTAACATGTGTTGAGAAAAATACTGAGAGGGGGGGTGAATCAGTATTTAGATTTGACTAAAAGCTTTTTTTTTTTATATATCAGAGATCTTATTATGCATTTAATTCATTACATAGATTATTGCATCATTTATTCATCAGAATTTTAGTAAGTAGTAAACAGAATAAGCCATCACACATAAGCAATACACATGAACACCAGTATTTAAGGTGGAAACCCAATTTGGGAGAAAACCACCACTGTTGTCGTCTCTGTCTTCAATATTTATTATAAAGAAAAATTCTTACAATTTTTGTGCTGGTGTAGACTTATACCAGCACGCAGGCACCCACCTGCAGAAGGCTACAACCTTCTCTCATTCTCCAGTTACTACTGGAAGGGAGTTCCAACCCCCTGATTTTAACACCATCTTGTACTGGAAAAAAGATTCCACTTTCATGCTGAAGACTTCAACCCTCAGATCCACCAAATTTCTTCATTTTTTTTTTTCATCTGACTTGTGTCAGGTCTTCATTATTTCTTTGCAAATCAACTCCATAGGTGCATCATAGATTTAGTTTTTCTTCAGTAAACAGAGTTCAATCATGTAGATATCTCTTAAAGAGATTTATTCATTAACAACCCATCCACAAGCACACCTTGTACAATTATCCTCTTCTCCTTATATAGTTTTTGCCTTTAATAATAACATGAGTCAAAACCACCCAACCGCTAATGGTATTCTTGGACGGGATCAATTAGATAACCTAGCGAGGTCTACCTAAGCCCCAAAAAAATTCTCATTGTTCTATTTTCTTGGTTCTGTAATCAGATAATTAATCTAAGGCTTTTAATATCTCAATCTGAGATTGAGATATTAATCCAATTCCTCCTTTAGTTATGAACTCCCCAAGTCATATATATATCGACCCCAGGTTTATGCGTTCATGAGATCAACGCATATATTAACCCACGTTCATTGTATCACAAGTTTCATATTTTTCCAACTTCACATATTCAACATCCTTTAATAACCCCGCAAACCTTAGTTTTTTTTTTTTTTAATAATTAATATAGTTTAAACTAGGCCCACATATATAGTCAATGACCCAATCACATACTCACACCGTACCATCGTTATCCATCATGCACCTTCCTCATACGGCCACCGTTCGATGGCTCCCCTTCAGATCGACGGTGCACTACAATATCGCGCGGCTTCCTTGGTCGGACATTAACGCGCGATGACGCATAGTGATGGCGGTTTTGCAGATTCATTCAGGGATGCATGTCGCACATTCTATGGAATCGCTCCCCCCTCCTCAAATGCCACTCACCGTGCAAAGGTGGTGCGATAAAAACCAGAAACCGCCTTTACTGTTCCTCCTTCATGGTTCTGCCCTTCTACTCCAGGTTCCGTTCGTAATTTCGAAGAGTTTTTCCAACGAGAGTTCGACGGCTTATACTCACATAATTCAGTCACCGAGTTCCATGTTGGTTGTAGGGATTCACAATTATACTTTCTCAATTCAATAAAGGCATAGATCATACCAAAATCAATCTGTAACATTGATCTCAATTTACATTCAGTCTTATATTCAGTTCGTCTAGAACCGCTGATGGTTTTTCATACAGTCATTATCTGCATCCTTTGTTATAGAGTTTCCATCAAGGACAATCATATAATAGGATACAAGAAACATATTGCCAACAATCTCCCCCTTTGGACTTGATGGCAACCATGACCTGAAATACATTCAGCAATATTATTCCCCTTTGACATCAAGGGCAAAGGGTCGATCAAGATCCTTTGAACCGACAATACCATGCTCCCCCTGAGATCATGCTGTATCTTTAAACATAATATTGAATGACTTATACATTCAAGATCAAATATTCTCAAACATGAGATCAGATTACAACAAATAATTAGAATGCCAACAATGCATCCTTGCCACATGACCAATGCTCCCCCTTAGCCTGTGCATCTTGAACACTTTCAACAGGAGCGTATCTAGTTTAATATTCTGAATTTAAGTAGATCTAATCTTCTGCATGGCAGAGACTACTCTCAGTTTCTGTCTGATATATTCAAACGCTTCTCTAGGTAAAGGTTTGGTAAATATATCAGCAACTTGTTCTTTGGGGGGGACATACTCCAACTTCACCTTTTGTTGAAGCACTTGTTCACGTAAGAAGTGATACTTGGTGGGAATGTGCTTGGTCTTGGAATGCATAATAGGATTATTTGAGATACTGATGGCACTGGTATTATCAAACATAATGGAAATAGGAAGTGAACATTTGATTTGAATGTCTTGTAAGGTTTGCATCATCCAAAGAAGTTGAGTGCAACATGATGTGGCAGCCACATATTCTGCTTCTGCTGTAGATAAGGCAATAGAGCTTTGCTTCTTGCTAAACCAAGATACTAACTGGGGCCTGATCTGAAATTGTGAGAACAAAGTATTTCTCATACAGAGATTGACTGTAGGGGCATTTACCAGGTATTTCACCTTTCAAAGAAAGGATGAATCCGGAGGCTATCTGGCCCTTCTACAGACTCTGCCTAAAGAAATAAAAAGTAATCACTGAGATCCGATCAATGAAATTATTTGTTTTAAGTGAAAAGTATTCATTGATCCAGCTTTAATGTGTGAATAGGCAAGTATACATATTCTGCAAATGAAGTATAGTGGTTTGAAGATGAACTAATAAGTTTTGTTCACTGTTTAAACCTGCTTGGGAAAAGTTTTCTTATAAAAATTTCTTGTTTAAAGGAGCAGAATCTGAAAATATGTAGTAAAATTATACAGTATGACATCAAATAATTTTTTAAGCGGTTCACCCCTCTCTTGGGCTACCTCCGCTGGGTCCAAAAGCCTCTAATTAGGCTTTTTCCTCTTTTTTATAAATGCTCAAAATGTGAATACAACTGTATATAAGCCTCAAATGGAAAAATACACTGCAAATTAAGATTCAGAAGGCTAAAATCAGTATAAAATGACTAAACAAACACCTCCATTGGATGAAGATAGTCCAAAACAGCTCTTCTTTCCTTAGGCCCTGGTGGCTCCATGACCAAAAACGCTGGTAAATTCTCTGATAGAGCACCCTGATGGCTCTGAAAACACTCCCAACAGCTCCAAAATTCTTCCAACACCCAAAATAAATAAAAAATTCGTATCAAAAGGCTTTTCTTAGCCAAAGTTATGGATCTTTTACTCCAACTGCCAGTTTGGCCTAGCAAAACTCCACTAAATCTGGTGGAACTCCAGATAGACCGACTAAACTGGAGATAAGCACTGAATTTGGGGGTTCTGCCGAATATTCTGCCAAAATTGGAGGGCTGGCGGATAAGCCCCATGGAACCGCACCCGTCGGAGTTCGTTGGACCAACCTACGTTAAACGCGCAAATATTAATGTTGTAACCATAGGTTTAATAAATCTCCGCTCTGGGCGTTATGTCGTGTGACCATGACCCATAGTTTCGGGCCCGCCCATACATAAAAAACGGTTAAATACATATCGTTTGCAACATATAACAAGAACTTCCCACGTAGCCCGTTGGTCAAGCCGCTCCATTGCCATCCCGCCGACCCGGGATCAAATCCTGCCGCGTCACAAAAAAATTTAAACGCGCCATTTCATTCCGCCTAGGGGCCACGTGGCGGCCTCCGGGCTGGCCATGTGGCGCTCTGCAATTGGATGCCATCAAAATATTCCCCAGAATATTCTACGAAATATTCCATGGAATATTCCCAGAATATTCTGTGGAATATTATTTTTTTAATAAAAATATTTTTTATAAAGTCCACTTTGGCATTTTTTAATTGAAATTGGTGAATCTTTAAAGCTGAATAACTTCTGCATACGGCGTCGGATTTGAGTGTTGTTCATGGCTACAGGATCGTTTTGGCGAGCTCTTTCCAGTCGATCTATTTCAGAACAATTCTAAGAAACTTAATTTTTGAGCATTTTTCTACAAGAGACTTGATCTCCTGATCACACCTCCCAAATGGGAAGCTTTTGGACCCTCAAAAGCTTTCAATTACCTGTTAAGAAGGTGAGCATATAGCCTCCTCACCTGTGCCAACTCCATCCACTTTTCTTTGCTTGGTTTACTGCCTTTTAAACCAACTCTTAGATAATCAACATCTCCCCTCCTTGAAGTGCGTGTCCTTCTGTCAAGGATTGCATCTTCTTTCAACTCATCCAAAAATTCTGGCAAGAAATCTTCTATAGATGGTAGCTGAACATGATTTTCAGAATCATCAATAAGAGGAGGTTCATACAAACGTAAATTTTCAACATTAACAACGGAATACATTTGCATGTATGAAGGCAAATCTAGTTGAAAAGCATTATTTCCAACTTGTTTAAGGATTTTGAATGGACCATAACGAATAGGCTTCAGCTTTTTACCTTCTCCTTGCATTCTATCCTTACTTATATGCAACCATACCTCATCTCCTTCCTGAAACTTGTGATCAATTCTATGTTTGTCATGTCTTTCTTTGTACTTGCCTTGACTCTTTTCAAGTTGTTCTTGAACTTGCTGATGAATGAGCTGAATTCTTTCAATGAACATGCGAGCTTTGTCAATGTCACTATGCCCATCAATGGCAATATCATTCTCAAGAATGAAGTCTAATGGTGACTTAGGAAAATATCCAAAACAAGCTTCAAATGGCGAAGTATTTGTAGAAGAGTGCTTGGCCCGGTTGTAAGCATGCTGAATGTAATGCAAATGCTCATCCCAAAGCTTGGGATGCTTGCTGCAATACCCTCTCAAAAGATGCACAATGGTTCTGTTCACTACCTCTGTTTGGCCATCTGTTTGCAGATGGAAAGCAGTACTCTTCTTCAACTTGGTGTCCATCATCTTCCATAGATTGGACCAAAATTCCCAACAAATCTGGAATCCCTGTCACTAACAATAGAAGTAGGCAAGCCATAATGAACCCATACATGTTGAAAATATAAATTAGCAGTTTGTTCAGCAGTTATAGTTTTCTTACATGGCATAAGAATACACATCTTTCTGAAACGATCAACTACTACAAAAAGATAATCATGCTGCTTTCTAGATAATGGTAATCCCCCAACAAAATCCATAGAAACACTTTCCCATGGTCTAGAAGGTACCGGCAATGGCGTATACAATCCAAGCTTCCTATTGCTAGGCTTGCTTGTAGCACATAATGAAAAACCTCTAATGAAACATGTAACACTATCTACCATGCGAGGCCAATAACAATACCTCTGCAGATGTGCCACCGTTTTGCTTACACCGAAATGACCAGCAATAAGAGAAGAATGAGCTTCTCTCATCATGATTAATCTCTCTCCCTGTGGTATACATAACTTTCCCAAGTGAAACATAAAATTATTATGCAAATGATAATCATTCTCCTCAACATGATTCCCTTTACTCAAGTTAGCATACACCTCTTTAAATCCTCATCTGATGCATACTGTTTTATGTAGCTTTCATGCACAATAGAATCATTCTTAAGCAAAATACTAGCACTAATAATAGGCCTTGAAAGCATATCAGCAACTTTATTGTTAATACCTTTCTTGTACCTTATTACCAAGTGAAATTGTTGTAGGAAACCCATCCATATGAAATGTCGTGACTGCTGCAATTTACTTTGCGACTGCAAATACTGTAAAGGCTGATGGTCAGTATGCACAATTGTTTCTTTGCCCATCAAATAGTGCTTCCACTTTTTGACACTTTTTACCAACGCATACAACTCCTTATCATATGTAGGATAATTCACAACAGCACCATTAAATGTCTCAGAATGAAAAGCGATAGGCTTACCATGCTGTAAGAGAACTGCACCCATGGCATAATCACTAGCATTTGTCTGAATCTCGAATGGCTGTCTCAAATCTGGTAATGCAAGAACCGGAGCTGAACTGATCTTTTCTTTCAAATATTCGAAAGCTTTTTTTTGCTTACTTCCCCATTGGAAAGCACGCTTCACACTTGTCACTGCATGCATAGGAGCTGCTATGGCAGAAAAGTTAGCAATAAACTTTCTCCAATACTGAGTTGCACCCAAAAAAACTTCTTACCTCTGTAATGGACTTGGGAGTAGGCCAATTCACAATAGCTTCTACTTTGGAAGGATCAATTCTCAAAGCGCCTCCACCTACTATGTGTCCCAAATAAACCAAAGAAGTCTTTCCAAATTCACACTTTGACATCTTAAGAAATAACTGATTTTTCTTCAAAACATCAAGTACTTTATTGACATGCATGACATGATCTTCTCTTGTCTTGCTGAAAATCAAGATGTCATCTAAGTAGACAATAAAAAAATCATCAAGAAAAGGACGTAAGACATCATCCATTACCCGCATGAAAGTTGCAGGTGCATTGCATAAACCAAATGGCATCACAAGCCACTCAAAGAGTCCTTGTTTGGTTTTAAAATTTGTCTTCCAATTGTCTCTTTCTTCAATTATTACTTGATGATAACCACTTCTTAAGTCTAACTTAGTGAAATATCTTGCATCTTTCAGCTGATCTAACAAATCATCTATTCTTGGAAGTGGGTAATGATTCTTTATCGTTATCTTGTTCAAAGCTCTGAAGTCAACACACATACGCCAAGTTCCATCTTTCTTCGGAATCAACACTATCGGTGACCCACATGGCGAAGTGCTTGGCCTTATGAAACCATTGTCCAACAACTCTTTAATCTTCTTCTTTATTTCAAAATTCTCCATAACATACATGCGATACATGCCTATGTTAGGAAGAGGACAATCTGGATGTAAATGGATTTCATGCTGAATATCCTTTTCAGGAGGAAAACCTGTTGGCTCCTGAAACATCTCATGATGTGCATCAACTACATCATATAAATCAGATTTAAGCTTTACATCACAATTTTCAAATGACTCATGATTCACATCAACCTTTGGATTGACCATAAGAAGTACAAAACTCTTGCTTGAATTGACTAGCCTTTTTACCTGTCCTGCATTTACCATTGCAACATTTGTCTTCTTGCGATGAGCTCTGACAATAAACTCCTTGCCATCTTTGAAAAGATGATATTTGTTTTCATGGCGATAGAAGATTACTTTTATTTCAAACAAGTAAGGACTTCCCAAAACAATACCAGATATATCAAGCGGCACCACATCAAGTTCAACTGTGTCAATAAAGTGTGCAGTTATTGCAAAGCGCAATATGCACTTCCTTGAGACTTGCAAGTTGGCATCCTTGCATATCCATCCAAGTGAATAAGGCTTCAGATGTGGAATGGTCTCAAGTTTAAGCTGCTTGACCAAGTCTTCACATATGAGGTTAGCTTGTGACCCACTGTCAAATAGTGTGTCAATTTTGGTATGTTTTGAAACTACCCTCACATGGAACAGTTCAATTCTTTCTTCCTCATTAGGAGCTTGTGTATGACAATTTGAAGAACTAGTACTTGCTTGAGTTTCAATTTCCTTCCCTTTCAAACTTTTCAAACCCATGGCTGTAATTTTTGTTTCGTCACCTAAATCTTGTGGTGTAGTTGTAGTAGCTGCATTTTTCTTCTTTCCCTTGTTTTTGTTAAACTAGTTTCTTTTTTCAGGATGAAGTTTCCAATAGTTTTTCTCTTCATGGCCACTCTTTGAACAATTTTTACAAATGACCTTTTCACCCTCTTGTTTGATAGATGCGTTTTTCTTGCCTTTTCCTTTGTTTTTCTCTTTATTCTTTCCTTTGAAAGTCTTGTTTCTACCCTCATCAAAAGTATTCTTTCCTCTAGCTTCTAAATGTGTAGCCTGTACACAGACTTCATCTAAGATGGTAGGATTGAACATTAGGATAGTATGTTTAAGGTAATTCTGCAAACCTCCTATGTATTTCAACAAGGTTTCTTGACTTTGTAAGTCTACTCCAAGTAGAAGTGCTCTCCTTCTAAACTCTTGGGCATAATCTTGCACATTTTGACCCTTAAGTTGCCTAAAATTTTGCCAATTCATGATTGCTTTCTGAATATGAGCAAGAGGATAAAATTGTTTCTTAATAGCAGTAATAAACTCAGTCCATGTTAGAGTTATCTTACCATGCTTTTTAATCTCCTCTCTAGTCTTGGCTTCCCACCAAACCAAACCTGCTCCATCCATCCTCAAAGAGGCTAATTGGATTTTTGTGTCATCATCATGCAAATTCTGAATTCTTAGATAGACTTCCAGCTGTCTAATCCAGTTATCCAATTTCTCTGCATTCACATCACCATTAAACATCGGAAACTCAAACTTCACATCAAGATTTAACAAATGATTTTTAAGAGATGTTTTTTTTTTTTGTGACTGATTTTCAGAAGTTGAAGAGGATGATGTGGAGGATGAGGATGATGATGGAGATGGTGGATCACCATTTCCTCCATTCCCTTTCTTAGACTCATCTTTGTCTTTCTTTCCTCCTGAAGAATCTCCTTCTTCTCTTTGGTTTCTAGACCCTTCTCCAGCAATCCTATCATTTCTCTCCTGGTATAGGATCCTAACCATCTCAATCAAGTCCAAGAAAGCTTTTCTAAAGACTCTTTCTTCTTCCTTGGGATCCATTTCCTCATGTACTTCTCCTTCTCTGGATGACATGTTTGTGGTTGATTCAAAGGCTACTGAGGATGAAATGGAAGGTGGATGTAATGGCACTCTAGCCCTCCTTGGTTGAGGATTAACTTGTTCTCTAACCAATTGACCTTCCCCTCTTTGCAATTTCAGCCTAGTAAGCATCAAATTTTGCAAAATAATACAATTTACTTGCACAAATTTCACAAAATCTTAAGCAAAACCTTGAGCTCTGATACCAACCTGATCTAAAATTGTGAGAACAAAGTATTTCTCATACAGAGATTGACTGTAGGGGCATTTACTGGGTATTTCACCTTTCAAAGAAAGGATGAATCCGGAGGCTATCTGGCCCTTCTACAGACTCTGCCTAAAGAAATAAAATGTAATCATTGAGATCTGATCAATGAAAGTATTTGTTTTAAGTGCAAAGTATTCATTGATACAGCTTTAATGTGTGAATAGGCAAGTATACATATTCTGTAAATGAAGTATAGTGGTTTGAAGATGAACTAATAAGTTTTGTTCACTGTTTAAACCTGCTTGGGAAAAGTTTGCTTATAAAAATTTACTGTTTAAAGGAGAAGAATCTGAAAATATGCAGAAAAATTATACAGTATGACAGAAAATAATTTTTTAAGTGGTTCACCCCTCTCTTGGGCTACCTCCGCTGGGTCCAAAAGCCTCTAATTAGGCTTTTTCCTCTTTGATTAAATGCTCAAAATGTGAATACAACTGTATAGAAGCCTCAAATGGAAAAATACACTGCAAATTAAGATTCAAAAGGCTCAAATTAGTATAAAATGACTAAACAAACACCTCCACTGGATGAAGATAGTCCAAAACAACTCTTCTTTCCTTAGGCCCTGGTGGCTCCACGACCAAAAAAGCTGGTAAATTATTTGATAGAGTGCCCTGATGGCTCTACAAACACTCCCAACAGCTCCATAATGCTTCGAACACCCAGAATAAAAAAAAAATCGTATCAAAAGGCTTTTCCTAGCCAAATTTATGGCTCTTTTACTCCAACTGCCAGTTTGGCCTAGCAAAACTCCATTAAATCTGGTGGAACTCCAGATAGACCGACTAAACTGGAGATAAGCGCTGAATTTGGGGGTTCCACCGAATATTCCGCCGAAATTGGAGGGCTGGCGGATAAGCCCCATGGAACCGCACCCGTCGGAGTTCGTTGGACCAACCTACGTTAAACGCGCAAATATTAATGTTGTAACCATAGGTTTAATAAATCTCCGCTCCGGGCGTTATGTCGTGTGACCATGACCCATAGTTTCGGGCCTGCCCATACACAAACAATGGTTAAATACATATTGTTTGCAACATATAACAATAACTGCCCACGTAGCCCGTTGGTCAAGCCGCTCCATTGCCATCCCGCCGACCTGGGATCAAATCCTGCTGCGTCACAAAAAAAATTAAACGCGCCATTTCATTCCGCCTAGGGGCCACGTGGCGGCCTCCGGGCTGGCCACGTGGCGCTCTGCAATTGGATGCCACCGAAATATTCCCCAGAATATTTTGTAGAATATTCCACAGAATATTCCCAGAATATTCTGTGGAATATTCTTTTTTTAATAAAAATATTTTTTATAAAGTCCACTTTGGCATTTTTTAATTGAAATTGGCGAATCTTTAAAGCTGAATAAATTCTGCATATGGCATCGGATTTGAGTGCCGTTTGTGGCTATAGGATCATTTTGGCGAGCTATTTCCAGTCGATCTATTTCAGAACAATTCTGAGAAACTTCATTTTTGAGCATTTTTCTACAAGAGACTTGATCTCCTGATCAGGGCCCCATATAGAATGCACCACCCCTAGTGCTTTTCTGATCATCAACATTTCCAGCCCAATATACATTAGTGTAAGCATGAAGAGTAAGATCAGCATTCTTTTGATACCATAGTCCAAAGTCTTGAGTTCCTTGTATATATTTGAATATTCTTTTCACAGCCTGAAGGTGAGACTCTTTTGGATTATCTTGGAATCGTCCAACAATCCCAACTGCATGCATAATGTCTGGTCTTGTCCCAGTGAGATAAAGTAGACTTCCTATCATAGATCTGTATTCTGGTTGATTCACCGTGGGGGAATCATCATTGGAGCTAAGATTACATCCGATTATCATTGGTGTACTTACAGGTTTGCAATCTTCCATGCCATACTTATTCAAGATTTGCTTAAGATATTTTGCTTGTGATAAGAATATTCCATCTATTGCTTGTTGCACTTGCAAGCCAAGAAAGAATGTTAGTTCCCCAAGTAAAGACATTTCAAATTCTTGCTGCATATCAGAAGAAAATTTCTGACTCATAGACTCTTCATTACTTCCAAAAATGATATCATCAACATATAAAACCACAATCAATAGTTTATATTTTTCAGTTTTTGTGTATAAGTTGAAATCAGTAGATCCCTTTGAAAATCCTTGTTGATGAAGATATTTGTCAAGACAATAGTACCATGCCCTTGGAGCTTGTTTGAGACCATATAGAGCCTTTTTAAGTCTACAAACAAGTTTTTCATCATTTCCAAAAATGAATCCTTCTGGTTGTTCTATATAAACTTCTTCTTCTAGATCTCCATTGAGAAAAGCAGATTTAACATCCATTTGATAAACTTTGATTTGTTGGAAGCTTGAAAAAGCAAGAAACATTCTTATGGCTTCAAGTCTAGCTACAGGGGAAAATTTTTCTTCAAAGTCTATACCTTCTTGTTGAGCATACCCCTTGCAAATAGGTCTAGCTTCATTTCTTATAACATCCCCATTCTCATTTAACTTATTTTTGAATATCCATTTAGTTCCAATTACATTTTTGTCATGAGGTCTTGGTACTAATTCCCAAGTGTGATTCTTTTCAATTTGATCAAGCTCTTCATTCATGGCTTGAATCCAACATTCATCTTTGCTGGCTTGATTGACATTTTGTGGTTAAATAGTGGATAGAAATGCCATATATCTAGAAGATCCCACAAGATTCCTTCTTGTTTGTACACTTGATTCCTTTTCTCCCAAAATTTGAGATTTTGGATGATTCTTTTGAACATATATGGATGGAGCTTTTTCAGATAAATCATCTTCGGGTTATTCATTTGGTTCACTATCTATATCATTCCTATTTGATGTAGAAGGATATATGTCATCATCGTCTTCATCTGTTGTTTTTTTCTTCTTCTTTTGGAGCTGCAGGAGACTCATCAATAACAACATCAATACATTCAACAATCTTCCGAAGTCTTTTATTGTAACATTTATATGCCCTGCTCCTAGAGGAGTAACCAAGAAATATTCCTTCATCTGCTCTGGGTTCAAACTCGCCAATCTTTTCATCATTATTTTTGATAAAGCATTTGCTCCCAAAAACTCTAAAGTGCTTCACAGCGGGAGGATTACCATAGCATAGTTCATATGGAGTTTTATCACTATTTACATGAGCATGTGCCTTGTTAAGAATATTTACCGCTGTATGTGCTGCTTCTCCCCAAAATGTGTCAGGTGTTCCGAACTCATCAAGCATAGCACTAGCCATTTTTTGAACTGTTCTATTCATTCTTTCTGCTACGCCATTTTGTTGTGGAGTGCCAGCTACAGAAAACTGTCTTTTTATGCCATGTTGTTCACAAAATTCAAGGAATTCATCTTATGCATATTCTCCTCCTCGATCAGATCTAAGACACTTGATTTTTATATCTAATTAATTTTCAACCAGTGCTTTGAAGATATGAAATTTCTCAAATGCTTCATCTTTGTGTTTAATCAACCCAATCCAACACATTCTAGAGAAATCATCAATAAATAATAAGATATATATTAAACTGGCCAATGGTAATTTTCTTCACAAACCACATATACCACATGGAATGAATGAAGAGGCTTACTTGATGAACCTTCCTTGGCATTAAATTGCACACTGGTTTTCTTACCGAATTGGCAAGATTTGCATATGATACTTCCAGGTGGTGTAATATTGGGAAGATCACGAACAGCTTTAAGTCTGCTTGATTTGTTGATTTGAGAGAAACTCAGATGCCCCAACCTTCTATGCCATAGCCAGTTTTCTGAAGATTTAATCATGTAACATTTTTCTTTGCAGTTCTTTAATACATACAGGTTGCTTGGAGTTCTGTTTCCTTTTATAATTGTTTTACCTGTATCAAGATCACGTACCACACATTCTTTTGAACTAAAGACAACTTTAGTTCCTTGATCACACATTTGACTTAAACTTAATAGGTTATGCTTTAATCCATCCACATACATGAAATTATTAGCTTTCACCTTTTCTTTTAGAAAAACAGATCCTTTTCCCTTAATGATAGTAGGAGTATCATTTCCAAATGTAACATTCTTTTCTTTTTCTAGAGCACTATATGCAAGAAGTTTGTTTTTGTCACCTGTCATGTGTTTTGAGCATCCACTATCAATGTACCATTGATTTTCTTCTCCTTCTGCAAATAAGGCTATGCCACAATTTTCAACCTGTAATTCCTTCTTTTTCCATACTTTGGAGCTTGAAGGAAGATGCTCTTTTGGCTAGACTTTGCTCCTGCATTCAGATTCTTCATGGCCAAAGTTATTGCAATAAGCACATTCAACTTCATTTTGAAGAGGAGAAAAGTTGTTATATGTATTATTCTTTGTTCCAATATCAATCCTTTTCTTTCTTGCTTCTCTTGTCATGATGGTTTTATATGCAACACATTGAACAACTTTATGACCAAAATTGTGACATGAGAAACATTGTCCATTGAAGAAGAAATTTCTGCGATCATGAAATCTTCTACTTGAATATACCTGTTGATTGGTGTTTCTTTGAAAGGTACTCCTATTAGTGTTATTTGAATTGAGATGGTCCTGCTTTATCTGTAAATATTCTTTATTCCCTTGCTGAGGGGCAGAATTTTGTGTACTGGCTGTAGCTGCTTTTAGATAATTTGGTGCTGAAGCCTGAGAAGATTCTCCGATATATCCAAGACCTGTCTTTAGAAGAGGAGAACGTTGTACCTTGATAATCTCATCTAAGGTTTCATATCCTTTAGAAAATCTAAGATTCAAAGTCTTTACTTTCTCAATTTCTTTTCTTAGACTTACTATTTCACATTCTAATTTCTCATTATGTTTCTCCTTTTCTTGAAGCTGGTTTTTCAGAGTTTCTATGGATATTTTAATTTCTTCTAAGCATATTTTGAGTTGATTGATTTCATCAAGAAAATAATTGTCCTCTAAAGCATCCATAAAAGTATCCTTTTCTTCTCTAGCCTCTTTTTCAAATGCCATGAGAAGTCTAAGGTCTTGTTCACATTCTTCCTCACTGTCTTATAACCCATCACTGTCTTCATGAGTATAGTAAATTTTTCTAGTGCTAAGCCGATTCTTATTCCTTCTTGATACTTCCTTTCCTTTTTCATGTATTTCTTTGTGAGGACAAACATAATGACCAACTCTTCCACAAGCAAAACATTTGAAAGGAAGCTTACCTCTGAACCGTCCTGTACCAAGTTGGAGTTTCTTTACAAAATTTACCTCATCTTCTTCTGAGATATACCCTGATCCTTCTATCTCTTTTACTTCTTTCCCTTTTGTAGAAGCTCTAAAGACGGCTTCTTTGACTTCATATGATCCTCCTCTTCTCATTTCATATGCAGTTAGTATGCCATGAAGTTGCACCACAGTAAGATTTTGAAGATCCTGCTTTTATTCAAGAGCAGAAACTTTTGACTCAAATTTTGTCATTAGTGATCTTAAAACTTTCTCAACCAAAGTAGATTCGGTTATTGTTTCCCCTAGATTTCTCATACGATTTACAATATCATCAAGACGTAAAAATAAATTAGCAATGCTCTCCTCATTATGCATTTTGAGGTTCTCATATTGAATTCTGAGAGTTTGGAGTTTAGCACTTTTTACCTTTGCATCACCTTCATAACTTAGAATGATTTTGTCCCATATTGCCTTTGCTGTATTCAGCTGCATGACTTTGACAAATTCTGGTTCATTTAGACTTCCCAATAGAGCATTGACCACCTTTGCATTTGTTTCATAATTCTTTCTTTTCGTTGGATCTGTTGGTACTGCGGCTGGATATTGATATCCTCCTTCAACAATAGCCCATACATCTACACCTAGAGACTTAAGATAGGATCTCATCCTTGTTTTCCAGAAGATTAAATTGTTTCCGTTGAAGAGAGGAGGCCTGATAGATGCTATTCCATCGTGATTGCTCATCTTGATAGATCTTCCTTCTAGCGGCTAAGCTTTTCAGAAGGACTTGCTCTGATACCAATTGTTGAGAAAAATACTGAGAGGGGGGGTGAATCAGTATTTAGATCTGACTGAAAACTTTTTTTTTTTTTTTATCAGAGATCTTATTATGCATTTAATTCGTTACATATATTATTGCATCATTTATTCATCAGAAGCTTAGTAAGCAGTAAACAGAATAAGCCATCACACATAAGAAATACACATGAACACCAGTATTTAAGGTGGAAACCCAATTTGGGAGAAAACCACCGCTGCTGTCGTCTCTGTCTTCAATATTTATTATAAAGAAAAATTCTTACAATTTTTGTGCTGGTGCAAACTTATACTAGCACGCAGGCACCCACCTGCAGAAGGCTACAACCTTCTCTCGTTCTCCAGTTACTACTGTAAGGGAGTTCCAACCCCTTGATTTTAACACCAGCTTGTACTGGCAGAAAGCTTCCACTTTCATGCTGAAGACTTCAACCCTCAGATCCACCAAATTTCTTCATTTTTTTTTTCATCTGACTTGCGTCAGGTCTTCATTATTTCTTTGTAGATCAACTCCATAGGTGCATGATAGATTCAATTTTTTTTTTTCAGTAAATAGAGTTCAATCATGCAAATATCTCTTAAAGAGATTTATTCATTAAAAACCCCTCCACAAGCACACCTTGTACAATTATCCTCTTTTCCTTATATAGTTTTTGCCTTTAATAATACCATGAGTCAAAACCACCCAACCGCTGATGGTATTCTTGGACGGGATCAATTAGATAACCCAGCGAGGTCTACCTAAGCCCCAAACAATTTCTCATTTTTCTATTTTCTTGGTTCTGCAATCAGATAATTAATCTAAGGCTTTTAATATCTCAATATGAGATTGAGATATTAATTCAATTCCTCCTTTAGTTATGAACTCCCCAAGGCATATATATATCGACCCCAGGTTTATGCATTTGTGAGATCAACGCATATATTAACCCACGTTCATTGTATCACAAGTCTCATATTTCGCCAACTTCACATATTCAACATCCTTTAATAACCCCGCAAACCTTAGTTTTTCTTTTTTTTTTAAATAATTAATATAGTTTAAACTGGGCCCACATATATAGTCAATGACCCAATCACATACTCACACCGTACCATGGTTATATATCGTGCACCTTCCTCATACGGCCACCGTCCGATGGCTCCCCTCTAGATCGACGGTGCACTACAATAGCGCGCGGCTTCCTTGGTCGAAAATTAACACGCGATGACGCGCAGTGATGGTGGTTTTGTAGATTCGTTCAAGGATGCATGTCTCTCATTCTATGGAATCGCTCCCCCCTCCTCAAATACCGCTCATCGTGCAAAGGTGGTGCGATAAAAACCAGAAACCGCCTTTATTGTTCCTCCTTCGTGGTTCCGCCCTTCTACTCCAAGTTCCGTTCGTAATTTCGATGAGTTCTTCCAATGAGATTTCGACGGATTATACTCACATAATTCAGTCACCGAGTTCCGTGTTGGTTGCAGGGATTCACCATTATACTTGCTCAATTCAATAAAGGCATAGATCATACCGAAATCAATCCGCAACATTGATCTCAATTTACATTCAGTCTTATATTCAGTTTGTCTAGAACCACTGATGGCTTTTCATACAGTCATTATCTGCATCCTTTGTCAGAGAGTTGCCATCAAGGACAATCATATAATAGGATACAAGAAACATATTTCCAACAACACGCAAAATCAACGCGAAACAGGTGGTTTTGGGTTGGACACAGGTCACCATCTGTATGGTATCACGTCCAAAATGGCCAATACCACTTACCACCTAATCCTTGCGTGAAAATAACCCGATTTGCCACAAAACCACTTACCCTTGTTCGTGCCCAAATTCAATTTATTTTTGTTGTTTTTCCTGGTTCCGCCTATGGAACCTCTCTCCTGCACATCCCCCTTTCTATGAAAATCGCTCCAACACCTCGCCAAACCTATGAAAAGAAGCCTTAGCCAAAAACACAATATTTATTAATATTTTTGTTTGGTTGCAGGTTTAATGGTGGCCCTAATCCCGAAGGGTCATACCACAGTCAAATTTAGTGACTGAGGCCCCAGGATGACGATTCGAGGGTCTGTAAGCAAAGAAGAAAGGGATCCAGGGTTTTTATCAATGATTGATCAGTGCTTCATGAGCTTTGATCCTTTTTTAAACCCTCCAACACATCAAATTAGCCTCCTACATGCAGAAGCAGAAAAGATCAGTGAATATTGAAAACCAAAGAGGCAGACAGAGTTTAAAGGCTTAAACAAGCATTAAAGGATGAAAGCACAGTTAAAGGCCAAATAAACGAAGGTTTAAAGCAGTAAATAAAGGGAAAGGAACAGCGATGATGCATTATGAAGGCCAAAAGAAAAATGAAGCCTTAAAGTATAGTTTAATGATGAAATTAAGGAAACTTAGGCTAAATTAGCCTCGAATAAATCAATACAAAATAGTTATTCACTTGATAAATCAAATTAACACCTTTTACCTAGTTTTTATTTGTAAAGGCAACAAACAGTTATTTCACAAAAGAATATATTTTAAACTGTCAGAACAGTTAATGAAAAGATGAGGATAAAACCTTAAAGTCAATATTTTCACCTATTTTATCCTTAGAAAGTTAATACAAAGTTATTAAACAGAGAATTAGCTGCATACATGTTCCTACCTTAGGCCTTGCATGGTTTTCAAGGCTATGAACATATTTACTCTGTCATTAATAACATTTTGAACCCTATAAGAGTTCCACCTCCTCATTTGTATCATAAATACTGCATTCAAACTCATTGTATGGTGGGCATTTGATGACTCTTTGAAGTAATACATAGCTCTGCTAAAGTTATGGGAAATTGATGTTTTGGAACCTGTGGATGTTTTGACCTGTTTGTTAATGGAGAAAGCTTTGTCATTGGATCCCTCAGCATGGTTGTTGGTGATGTATTCTAATCTGTTAATGTTTTTCCTATTTTCCATTCTGTTTCATCATTTCTTATTACAGTAGAATAAAAATTTTAGACTAAGAAATGTCTTTTGAAAGCACCTTAATTCTGTTTACTCTTCACTGTCTTTATGTTTTCTTCTGCTAAGGCATTCTAGAGAATTCTTAATTTCTCTCTTGAACCCTTATGCTTTTTTATTTCAGAAATAGTTCAAACAGTTGGTCCCAAGAATGATTTATGGTTTTCCCTGCTTACTTGCTGCCACTTGAAAACTATTTCTGAAGTCTCCCTTTAAAGTACCATTGTTTATAGTCTGCCAAAGAGGTTTGTTTTGATCATACCCTTTGTTCTTGCTTAGATAATTGTTTTGAAGGTCTTTATAATTGTAATCAAAGATGTCTAGGAGTTCCCTCTTCTATGAATACAGTTATTTATAAATTTTTTATGTTTTCTAAATTCCTTGAAGGTGAAATCTTTGGATGAAATAGAGTGTTCCTCGACTCCTAGATTTCATTTGAAAATTTTGTCTTGGAATTATTATTTTCTGAAGTGTGGTTTCTAGAATCTATGGTTAGCCCTGTCTATGGAATGCCTCTTCATGTTCAAATGATGTTTTGAGTCCCTTTGTTGAGAAGTACATATAATTAAGGATTCTTAATTGCCCTTTGTTCTACTTTTCATTCTAAACCTTTGATGTCCATTTCATTTCACCTGAAAGACTTTGTAGATCCATTGGCCAAGTTAGATTTTCCCTTTGATACCCCTGACCCCTTTACAAACTTGTTACATCTTCCACTTGACTCCATTGCCCAATGACTTAGAGATTTCCATTTTCTATCTATGCTGCCTAGATCATCATGTCCCACCAAACAATCAAACAAACTCATGCTTAATAACTAGCCTAAAATCAACCTTTTACAAGCAAACAAGTCATATCTTTGCAAACAATTGAGAGATCCCTCTCTGAGACTAGGAAGGCTAGGTCCTAGTGCTCTAAAGACTGGTTTTGATGTTGCCTTGTCACTTGGCATGCCAATTTTCCAAATTACAGGACCCCAACATAAATGGGGATCACGGTGGGACTTCTGAGTATATAGTCACATAAATACCTCTTAAAAACTCATTAGACCCTTAGTAAATCAAATAACATCCAATGAATCTGCCACCTCATCGCCACCCCAACATAATGGCAATAACGGTGGGACCTCTGAGTAAATAATAGCCTAGAAAAATCTTGTAGACTCATTAGTCCTTCAATAACCATAGAAACTCAGAAAACCCAAAAAAACATTTCAGATTGGTTTCATAATAAGAATTGGTGGTGGACCATAACATATTTTACCCTCAAAAGGCTAAAAACTTCCACCTGGCGATTCCACTGGCCTCCAATAGGCCTATTACTTCACTAGTCCTTGAAAACTCCTTTGGGAATGCACTGAGAAAACCAAATCATGCTGATGGTGGACAACAAAGTTCAAATCTTCCACCTGGTGACTCCACAACCTCCAAAAGACCTAATGAATCCACTAGTAGAAGACTCTGAACTAGTTGAAAGGATACAATGACCTCTTTTTTACAAACATGGATCCAAGTATAGAGAGAGAAGCTAAAATAAACACATTATTGGACATAATGGAAAAAATGATGTTCATACTTGATAAAATATTGAATATGCATGATGAGCAAGATTTCGAAGAAAATAATGAAGTAGATTGTCAAGAAGGTACTAGCTACCCACCTACACCTTGTGTTTCGCTGATAAGAGAACATTACAAACAAACTGAAAATACAAAAAGTGAGCAGTGCTTTGAGGAAACAATTAGCCATCCTAAGATCACAAAACCTGAAATAGGAGAAGAGGTAAAACACCTAGAGTCTCTGCCTTTATGTTATAACTCATTTCAGTTGATAAGAGGAGAATGGAATCCTGATGATCTACTAGAAAAAACTCATGAAACTCATGAACAAATTGACCATCATAAAAATCATGAAAAGTTTTTTGAAAGTAAAATTAATCAGGATATAGAAGAAAATCCTCAAGATCCCCTTGCAAGCACAAGTAATGATCCACCATATTTTGTAGGGGAGGTTCAAGAACACATCCAGCCTCCAAATCACCCTACACAAGAGAAAGAGAACTGTTGTATTTCTATTCCAAGAAAGAGAGAAATGCTTCCTCTTTTAACAGAAGAAGAAATCAATCAAATATTAAACAAGCAGCCAACCTCTAAAAATTCAGAAGAACCAAAACCTTCTATTCATTCCCTTGCTAATCCTTGTTGCCATAAATCAGAAATTGAACTCATCGATCAATTTAAAGAAAGAGAAACTGATAATCCAATATGTTTGATTGGTGAGATTGTTTATACTAATGATTCTCTAAATATTGATAAATCTGATGATGATGATGAGCTCCAAATAGAAACTAATCACGCAGGGCAACCAGCAGTGGATTGGTGTCATGAATTTCATTATCATTAGATTGAAAGCAGTAATCAAACAATGCATACCATCAGAAATAGCTTTCACATAATTGGGAATCAGCAATCTATCAGTTATAATGTTGAGGTTGAAAAGAATGAGGCACTTCTTGAGCAAGTTGAAGATACAGAGCCTTATCCTGAAAAGGTTGAGGTGATCAAAAATACCCTTGCTCAAGAACATGTTGACCTCTTCACAGAGTTTAGTCCACTGAGTCAGAACATACCAGGACTCCAAGAGGACAACACTACAATATATGATGAGTCCTCCAGTTCAGATAAAAATGAAGATGAGGAAGAGTTTCTTTCTCAAAAGAATCTTAATCTTGATCCAGTGGAGGAAAAGGTAATCCTGGTTGAAACCTATCTTACAAATACCCATAACCATGTATTATTTCAAGATCCCTTTGCTCATTTCTTGAAGATATTTGAAGAAGGGATAAAGGATGTTAGACGTAGTATATTACCAAAAGAAAGAATTTTTTTTAGCACTGCTGCTAGGAAACAAGTGAAATGGGAGTGGCCCTGTTTTTCCAGCATGCTCAAGGAGATGAGAAAAGACCAATCATGGAACCATTTACTCTATTGGCTATATTGGAAAAGGGATTTCATCAGCTAAATATGTAAATTTTCCAAGTTAGATTAGGCTAGGTAGGAATGTCAATAAAGCTCAGCCTTTGTATCTTTTTGTTGATCAGCGGTTGTCATTAATGTCAACCCAAGCAGCACCAGGGGAAAACCCAATATTGAATGGGAAGTTTGACCTACCAAATTAATATATTATGGGTCAATAATTCTTTTTATGGTTTCTACTTGTCGAGATGTTTCCATTGATATATGGCACGCCATGTAATTCTTCACGGTTTGAGAGATATTCATGTTTGAAGTTTGTACCCCAGTTAGTGGGCTAAAACCCCATGGGGTTGGGGCATGGGTCATTAAAAAGTCATAATTAATATTTTTTAAGCTCCTAAAATCCCTCCCACGTTCACTTGTTGAAGCCCCTCTCAACTTAAGCATTCATATATATTGTGATCTTCATTTCCTCCTTAGGCAAGGGATTCGGCCATCTGAAACAGGTCATCGTGGATTTTTCCCTCTAAATTTTTTTCTACCAAGTCTCAGAAGCTGAAATTTTTATGAGGTGAAGCCAAAATCCTGGGGAAACTGCAGTAAAACTTTTAGATAAATTTGCACAAAATTTTTGGAGATATGATCTATGGAAGTAAGGGTTTTTGCAGGCTCCTGAAATTCATCGCAAATATGTGACCTTGGTAAAATCATCATAACTCTCTCTCTGAGTATCAAATTGGAATTATATAAAAATTTACAGATATTGCACAGTCTGTAGTTTTCGTTCTATCAATTTCAGAGGTAAATGAGGAAACAATGACACGTGGCATGCCGTACAAGTGCACTCTACTGAAACAGTCCATAATTAGGGCAGTGTGAGAAATTGGGTATAAATATCTCTTGAAGAATCCAAATTGGGTCAGACCTATGGCATTGGAAAGACGACTCATAGGACTACTACAAGACCGAAAATCAGATATTGAAGATCTGAAATAACAGAGATACACCAGATTCAATATCGAGCTCCTAGAAGGAAAAGAAAAGGCTAGATAATGTGTTGTCAAGGGTTGCAAAGGACCAGACTTTCTACGGCAGAAAAGAAAAGCAAGGTGCAGCAGAGGGTAGCATGATAAGAGCAGCATCCAAGGTGCATAACATTAGCAAGAAGTTCATCATATGAAGTCTTCAAGTTCAGCATTGCATACAATCATTGTAAAGGTATCATTGTACCTAGTCATTGTAAATACATTATTGTACAAATTCTACTAGTATCTATCTGCCAAGGGTTGAAGAGGCAGTGTTGGGAGGTCTAGGATCATCATTAGGTGTTTGTGTCAAAGTTGGGGTTATGGTATAGTATATCCTCTTCTTCTACTATTGGGAAAAATACTAAGAGGGGGGGGGGTGAATCAGTATTTAGAGCTTACTCAAAACTTTTTCTTTTTCTTTCTCCAAAAACCATACGCTACTTTACTGAACACAACTCGCGTATACACGTGGATATCCTTAATAAAAATTGCGTATTACCAAAGATCTTCTTATGCAGATAATTCTTTACTTAGATCATTTCATCACTCATTCATCAGATGTTTAGTAAGCAGTAAGCATGTGCAGTAATAACAAAATAAACCATCACACATAAGCAACACACATAAACACCATTATTTAAGGTGGAAACCCAATTCGGGAGAAAATCACCGCTGATGTCATCTCTGTCTTCAATATTTATTATAAAGAAAACTTCTTACAACCATGTACTGGCGCAGACTCATACCATCACGCAGGCGCCCACCTGCAGAAGGCTACAACCTTCTCTCATTTACCAGCCTCTCCTGGAAGGGAGCTACAACCCCCTGCTCTCGTATACCAGCCTCTCCTGGAAGGGAGCTACTACCCCCTGCTCTCGTTTACTAGCCTCTCCTGGAAGGGAGCTACTACCCCTGCTCTTGTTTACCAACTACCACTGGAAGGGAGCTACAACCCCCTCACTGAAGGCTTCGACCCTCAGCACCACCATGGACCACGTTTCATCAATTTTCATACTGGATCCATCAGCTTCCATACAACATACTTTGTAGGCCACTTCTCATCGGATTTTCAGACTGGACCCACTCCACACATTTGAGCTCAACATTCATCAAACTGAAACTTATAACCCCATCAATTCATTCATTGAATAATCAACCAACAAATTGATCTTTAATCAACAACATAATCAACATTCAAACAACCCAGATCTGTATGAATACATCATTGACAGATAGTAGTAAGACAACAAAACAAATCAGACAATTCATTCCACATACTTCAGCAAACCCTAGATTCCATACGCGCTTTTACTTCACTGAACCTTCATACATATGCGCTTTCATAGAGACAAACATGTGTATACTTCAGTGCATTTTATTCTTAGAAACCCTAACTGCCATACATGCTTTTCTTTAAGAAGATCCGCGTATACACGCGCTTTTCATGAAACGAACCTGCGTATATATCTGAAACTTTTCAGGACTGTGCAACTCTTCAGATCAGATAATCAACTCAGATCTCATCCTTTACTTCAGCAAATATTCTCCAGATCACAGATCTAAACATTCCATAAACAGATCTAGAATAGTCATTTTTGGATCTAGAGATCCCTCTTCATCATTTTCTTCATAGATGCATTATTAATTCAGATCAATCAATAAACTATTTCCATTCCATGCAGATATACTTCAGAGTGAAGTATTCATTAAAGCCCAGACCTATGCACACACTTGCACTATGATCTTCTTCTCCTTATATATATTTAGCCTTTTTCAATACCATGAGTCAAAACCACTCAACCGCTGATGGTATTCTTGGACGGGATCAAATAGATAGTCCAGTGCTCAATACTGTGTGGCAATACCATATTAAATTCCCTTGGTTTTATAAATTTAGTGCGCAAATAGGCATACGCTACTTGGCATGTACTTTTCCGCGTACATACGCTACTTCGCCTTTACAAACCCGCGTATGCTTTGTGACATACCATTTTCATCATTGCTCTGGCCCTTACAGAAATTCCTTTCTCCATTACATCTGAACTGCTCTGTAGATACATCAGATTTACATCATTAACAAATAGGACAAGTCAGTTTCCATCAAGGACAACTTCATCAAGTAGGTTGCCATCAACTTTATCAAGTAGGTTGCCATCAAGGACAACACTCTGCATCATATTGCCAACATCTACATCATTCTATATCAATGTAAAGTGGACCATTTTCCCTGGTACGGGAGTCCATTCATTTTTTATTCTTCTATAGGGTGGTAGGGTGGTGCTAGGGTGAGTTGTAGCTCATTGGGTGTTGGTGCATCCGTTAAATTGACTACTGAAGAATCTCGGGCGTTGGAGCGTCCATCCAATGGGAGTTGGAGAAGAATGCTTTTCTAGATTCTAGGAATTTGGAGCTTTATTTTCAATTAGAGTTGAAAAGAATTATTAGAAAAGCATTAGGTGGTTTTTGTCCCGGAGTGGGTTTCCACCTTAAAAAATGTGTGCATTTGTGTTCCTCTTGTTTGTTGCTATCATTGTACAAACATTGATAATAATTGAAGATTAACTAATGCTCTAATTGAAAGAAATGCTGATTCACCCCCCTCTTAGTATTTCCAACACTTTTTAGTCTTAGATTTTTTTGAAAAAATGAAAAATACAAAAAACAATAAAAGAAAAGAAAATGAAAAGAGGGAAGATTCAAAAGAGGTACAACCCCATACCCAAAAAATAGAATTTTCTGAAAGTGATCAAATCTAAATGCCACTACTAATTCCAAAAGATATATTGTTCAGTCATATAGCCTAATCATGGCTGAACATGCTTTAAATATATGTTGATAAGTTAGTAGAAGCACGGATTGATAATATTATTTCAAACTTGACTTATCAGTAGAATAGATGAGGATAGAAGAAAGAATGGTTCAAACATGCTCAAAATCTGAACCAAAGAAAAGAAAGAAAAAGATGGCTCTAAATAGATCAAAACTTGAGCGAAGAATAAAGAAGGATGTTCATAATTTTTAGATCTTAAGCCTTCATAGTTTTGTTTTTAATTTTCTACAAATAAATTCTATGTGAAGCTTGTACAGAAATGCCATATCCTACATAGAAAATCAAATTGTGTAATCCCGATTTGACTGTGTTTAAATTTCTTGTCTTAGAAATAGAGAATAAAATCTGTCAAAAACCCTAATCTTGATAGATAGATAGTTAGGTAGAGAAATAAAGAGTTCAACAGTTTAATCTGGACTCTTGGAAGAAATAAGGATAGGATTAGATAGTTTATTTATGTTTTAAAAATAAAATTTCAAAGAGTTTGCTAGTTCAAATGAACTCAAAGAGGAAGAAAAAATGTTAGGAAAAATAGGATTGGGTAGGTAGAAAGACTATGTGAAAAGAATATACATTCCAGATTGTCAAAAGGTTGTCTTTTTCAGAGAAATATTAGCAAGTAAAAAGAAGAAATATGCCCAATGGATAAGGCACTGGTCTGCTAAAACTCAAAGATTTATTTTCTGAGGTTTTGGACACCTTAAAAGGATAGCTTTCCTCCCCAAGTGGAGTCACTGTTAGCCATCAATAAAAGTTTTTCATATCAAGATGATGGCTAAATAATTCCTTAGATTTCTAAAAACAAGTTTTTGAGAAAAGCTTGTAAGTTCTAGAAACCTCACTACCTTCATTATCCTAAACCTATTTTTTTCACTATGAACTTCATTCAAGATCTCCCCAAGTCATCATGTTGTTTCAAAAGGAAGCTTATTTTAGGCTATTTCCACCATTTTCACCTCCATTTCATCCCCCCATTTTACAATTCTTACCCCTATTTTTATCAATCCCCTTTTCTTCTAAAAAGGCTCATTTTCATTTCTTATACCCTCCATTCCACTAAAAAACCTTTTTAAACCATAAAAACCCTTTTATTTGGTTTAAAAATGCTCTCTTTTACCTTACCGAAACCCTTAAAAAAGGCTCAAAACCTTTGTTTTTAGCCCTATTTTGACCCTTTTTGAAGCAGGCCTTTAAAGCCCCTTTGGGCTTGGGCCCTGACCCTCTTCCTCATATAACCAAGGGATCATGACCACGTGCTTTTCCCTCAGCCCCCCTTTTGTCTTAGCCCTGTTCCCTTTCTTCTCCACGGAACCACACCTCCCCCTTTCCTCTAGCCCCCTTCCTTTATTTTTATTTTCTTATTTCTCCGTGCTATGTATTCCCCTTCGTCTATCTCAACCATTTATCATATAGATCCAATGGTGATCGCGCGCCCACACATCATCAACTCGCCCAACCTTTCCCTCATTTGATTTTTTTTGAAGTAATCTTAACTTTAGATCTTACAGATCTAACGGTGACCATCTCCCCTCTCACCCTCCATCCACCCGACCACAACCTTTTTATTCACCCCGCGAACCTATCTTGACCATTGATCTTATCAATCCAATGGTCACAATTGATCCATAGTTCTAACCCCGCCCGGTGAGAAGTCCGCTCCTGGAAAAACAGCTGACCTCATCAAAGCTGGCCCACCGTCCATTCCTCCATTGCGGCCCAGTCCCCGTCCACCACCTGTTCTCCACCATCCCCTTACACCGAGTAGTTTCCCCCCATCATGCTCCATTCTCCGTCGTATATCTGGAGCTCCTAGATCTAACGGCCCATGATCGTTTTCATGCGCATCTCACCGAAATGATTTAACACGCAAAATCAATGCGAGACAGGTGGTTTTGGGTTGGACACGTGTCACCATCTGTATGGTATCACATCCAAAATGGCCAATATCAATTACCACCTAATCCTTGCATGAAAACCACCTGGTTTGCCGCAAAACCGCTTATCCCTGTTCGCGCCCAAATTCAATTTATTTTGTTGTTTTTCCTGGTTCCGCCTATGGAACCCCTCTCCCACACATCTCCCTTTCTATGAAAATTGCTCCAACACCTCGCCAAACCTCTGAAAAGCAGTCTTAGCCAAAAACATAGGATTTATTAATATTTTTGTTTAGTTGTAGGTTTAGTGGTGGCCCCAAGCCAGAAGGGCCATCCCACAGTCAAATTTAGTGACTAAGGCCCCAAGATGACGATTCGAGGGTCTGTAAGAAAATAATTAAGGGATCCAGGGTTTTTTATCAATGATTGATCAGTGCTTCATGAGAATTGATCATTTTTTAAACCCTCAAATGCATCAAAGTAGCCTCGTACACGCAGAAGAAGAAAAAATCAGTGAAGATTGAAAACCAAAGAGGTAGACAGAGTTTAAATGCTTAAACGACGATTAAAGGATGAAAGCACAGTTAAAAGAAAAATAAAGAAAGGTTTAAAGCAGTAAATAAAGGGAAAGGGACAATGATGATGCATTATGAAGGCCAAAAGCAAAATTAAGCCTTAAAGCACAGTTTAATGATGAAATTAAGGAAACTTAGGCTAAATTAGCCTCGAATAAATCAATACATAACAATTATTCACTTGATAAATCATATTAATATCTTTTACCTACTCTTTATCTGTAAAGGCAACAAATAGTTATTTCACAAAAGAATATATTTTAAATTGTCAGAATAGTTAATGAAAAGATGAGGATAAAGCCTTAAAGTCAATATTTTCACCTATTTATCCTTAGAAAGTTAAGACAAATTTATTAAACAGAGAAGTAGCTGGATACATGTTCCTACCTTAAACCTTGCATGGTTTTCAAGGCTAGGAACGTATTCACTCTATCATTAATAACATTTTGAACCCTAGAAGAGTTCCACCTCCTCACTTGCAGAATAAATACTGAATTCGAACTCATTGTATGGTGGGAATTTGATGACTCTTTGAAGTAATACATAGCTCTGCTGAAGTTAAAGGGAAATTGATGTTCTGGAACCTATGGATGTTTTAACCTGTTTGTTAATGGAGAAAGCTCTGTCATTGGATCCCTGAGCATGGATGTTGGTGATGTATTCTAATCTGTTAATTTTTTTCCTATTTTTCATTCTGTTTCATCATTTCTTACCATAGTAGAGTAAAAATTTTAGGCTAAGAAATGTCTCCTAGAAGCACCTTAGACCTGTTTACTCTCCAGTGTTTTATGTTTTCCTCTGTTGAGGCATTCTAGAGAATTTTTAATTTCTCTCTTGAACCCTTATGCTTGTTTATTTCAGAAATAGTTCAAACAGTTGGTCTCAAGAATGATTTATGGTTTTCCCTGCTTACTTGCTGCAACTTGAAAACTACTTCTGAAGTCTCCCTTTAAAGTACCATTGTTTACAATCTACCAAAGAGGTCTGTTTTGATCATACCCTTTGTTCTTGCTTAAATAGTTGTTTTGAAGGTCTTTATAGCTGTAATCAACGATGTTTAGGAGTTCCCTCTTCTATGAATGCAGTTATTTGTGAATATTTTATGTTTTATTATCCTTGAAAGTGAAATATTTGGATGAAATAGAGCGTTCCTCGACTCCTTGATTTCATTTGAAAAGTTTGTCTTGAAATTGTTATTTGTTGAAGTGTGGTTTCTAGAATTTATGGTTAGCCCTGTCTATGGAATGCCTCTTCATGTTCTGATAATGTTTTAAGTCCCTTTGTTGAGAAGTACATATAATTAAGGATTCTTAATTTCCCTTAGTTCTACTTTTCATTCTAAACCCTTAATGTTCATTTCATTTCACCTGAAAGACTTTGTAGATCCACTAGCCAAGTTAGATTTTACCTTTGATATCCCTGATTCATCTACAAACTTGTTACAAATTCCACTTGACTCCATTTCCCAATGACTTAGAGATTTCCCTTTTCTATCTATGTTTCCTAGATCATCATGTCCCACCAAACTATCAAACAAACTCATGCTTAATAACTAGCCTAAAATCAACCTTTTACAAGCAAACAAGTCATATCTTTGCAAAAAATTGAGACATCCCTCTCTGAGACTAGGAAGGCTAGGTCCTAGAGCTCTAAAGATTGGTTCTGATGTTGCCTTGTCATTTAGTACGCCAATCTGCTAAATCACAAGACCCCAACAACACCCATAAATAATGATACTACCCTGAAGCTTGTACAAAGTTCCAATCCGAACTCCCCACATTAATACTAGTGCTCCCTGAACCATCTTGCAAGTATATTTATCAAACACTACTTTTACACTTGCATTATCCATCTTACTTAGAGAAACCAGATTTCTGGAAAATGTATGAATATGAAAAACACTGGGAAGTGTTCTAATCCTTCCACGTTGTAGATTTAGCTTGACTTTTCCATGTTTGATGATTCTAGCATGCCCATTATCCTCTAAGAAGAAATCACCACCATCATACTTCTCATACTCACAGAACCACTCCTTATGGGGAGTGAAGTGAAAATATGCACCTGAGTTAATCAACCATGCCTCATGATATACATGTCTTTGAAGAAGAAGCCAAATACACATCCTCAGCTTCATTTGAGGTGGTTTTTTTCCTCTGCAGAAGGAGAATCATCAGATCCCTTTCCTTCCTTAGGAACTTTAGATCTACAATCCCTTTTGAAGTGCCCTTCCTTTCTACATTTCTAGCACACCTTTACAGGCTTTCCTAGAGATTTAGATCTACCTCTAGATTTAGATTTCCTATTTTTGTTTCTTTTCTTGGACCTTCCTCGTATAGATAAGACATCTCCATAATGGTCCTCCATATTTCTCCATCTCATTTCCTTCGAAAGCAAGGCTTAGACAATTTCATCAAAATTCAAGGTAGTTGTGTTGCTACGTATTACAATAACTAGTGTGTCCCACGAATCTGGTAGAGAACAAAACAAACTAATTCACTTATCTTCATATAATATTTTAATATCAACATATGATAAATGACTTACCATAGTATTGAAGCCATTTAGATGCTTTGTAACCGAGTCTCCATCCTTCACCCTCAAGTTATAAATCTTTTTTCATAGGAACAATTTATTCACCAGAGGCTTAGATTGGTACAAAGTCCCTAAATTGACCCACAAATTCTTCGTCGTAGCTTCCTCAGATATATTAAACAATATCTAATCTAAGATACAAAACTTTATTTTTCTCTTTGCCTTCCGATCCAAATTCGCCTATTCTGACATTTTTGTTGGTTTAGTACCCACATCTATCGCGATCCACTAATATTTATCCACTAACATATACTCCATCTTCAACTTCGACAACTCAAAAATATGATCATTAAATTCTCGATCTCTATCTTTCCACTGCTCACCATCTTCTTTCACTGCAAGGATCGATGCCGCAGATCTCCCACTAAATAGGGTCTACCACAGTCCCTAGCGAAAAACCCCTCAACAGTAAAGTCGTCCCCTTGAAGCAAAACAACTATGATACAAAATGTAGGTTTTAACCCTGTAAAAAAATGATCGACAAACGAATTCTTAAAAAAAAAATAAACAATAGCGAGAGCATAAAACATAAAAAAAATATACACAAATATTTTTCCCTTGGATCCCAAATCAGGACTACCATATTTATTTTTCATTATATTGATTTTAGTGCCACAAAACATATATATAAATGTCAAAAAATTCATAAACCCCAATCCATTAACCCTGTATTAGAACATAATTGTAGTTCCCTTGAACGGACTAATAAAAACTAGAGGTAGAAAATCATCATGCCCCAAAACCATGTGCAAACCCATGCAGAAAACCATAGGCGAGTCCGCCCACCTAAAATAGGGTCCAAATTATTTTTCCTGGGGTTGAGGTGTTGGGTTGAGGTCGAGCATATTAGAAACAACCAAGTCAAATGGAAATGATGATTTCCTTTGCTTGATCTGAGGCACCAAACAGGAATGGAAGCTGGAACCAAGATACATCACTCTCTAGACCTTTCTTCTAGAATAAATGTGCTCATGTCGACAAAAGGAGGTCCACCATAGGTGAGATAATGATGAATCCTAAAATATGGCATGAGGGATCATAGTAAAGTGACTGATGGTCTGACACTAGGATGATGGAATAAGGTGATACTAAGTAGCAGACGAACGACTTCCCTTTTCACATCATAAAAAAGCAAGGTTGACTTGGCAACAACTGAATTGACTCTGAAGGGGGTGAGGGACAATATTACTGTAGGAAAAAATGGGCAACACATGATGAATGCGACAAAAATATGGATGGAATACTATAACAGGATATAAAGGGGCTTGGGAAAAAATCCATGAATGCGATGATGACTCAATTCAGATGCTCTGAACAAGGGTGACTCAATGATACTGCCACATAGGATAGGCCCAGGGGGACCATAACAACATGAACAAATAATGGTTGCCCGTGATGGAAATAAACACATCAGATGAAAATTACAAAGGAAAAGGGGTGCAAAATTAAAAGTGGTGGATATGAAGAAATTTGGTTTTAATGGCGACAAATTGACACTTAATGGAAAAAGTGGCTTCCAAATGAAGTGTCAAATAACCAGAAAAAAAAGAAGACCCATTATAGTGTTCATTGAGACCTTTCTAATGGTGATGATGTTTTTTTAACCCGAGCTACGATTTGGTCGCAATTGGCGACAAAAAAAATTGGTTTTCTTATAAAAGGGTTTTTTCCCTCCAATTTAATTCATTTTCTAATCGATATGTGGTGAATTTGGAGAGGAGGAGAAGGTCCTAAATCCTGAGGTGATCATAGCGAAAAAATCAACCGTTGGAATCAGTATCTATGATATTTAAGGAGGTGGATTTACTTGTCTAATGATGTCCTTAATGCTTCTTGGAAGAGTGGTTCCTGGTGAAGAATCAAGCTAAGAAAGGAATACAGGAATGAAATACTAGAGAAGGTCTAGAATCATCCCTAGCCACCAAGTCAAACATGGGGACCAAGTGGTAAGTAGGGTATCACATAAAGTAGAATATTTTAAGATATGGTATGAAGCAACTATGATATATGGCTCGTGAGAGAGGTTGTTAGGACAAACTATCGAAGGAACGGGAGGATAACCGACCATAAATGTATCAGTGGGGTCTAGGCCGAGACTTATGTTAATCAAGTGAGAAGGTGGAAACGGGAAATAATTCCCCCAATAATGAGATACTTCCCCCTATCATATGTGATGGATGGGACTGATTTGGTATGAAAAGGTGGGAATGATGTCCCTAGCTAGAAGAGTTTGTGGAGTGCCATGGTGTTCCAAGTGTTGAAATAATGGATTCAAGAATTCAGTCTCATAGGTAGTAAATCCTCAAGAGAATGGTGAGTATATATAGGGGCATAGGTTCCCCCAAGCATTTGATGGACATGCCAAATGTATTTAGGATATTGGACTCTAATAAATTTTGATGATGTGGTTCCCCATTTGATTATCTTATGGTTATCTTCCTATGGGAAGAATGGATAGATACAGTTAGAGAAAGGAAATAGTGGATTTAAAATCTCATTATGAACTGCATATATGAATCAAATGAACTGAATTTTTGTATTTTCATACATGGTGTTACTATATCAAAGAGTGGCTTCGGAGATAATGAACTGGTCCTCACCTAGAAAACATAGAGTTTGGTCAACAAATATGTCTAAGGTACATGGTTGTTGATGTAAGATGAAGGAATGATTAAGTGAATCATCCCTAGAATGATCTGAAGTGATATGAGACTCTATAATTTATTCTAAATGGGGAAGAATACTGGTACTGGAGTCGACACAATTAGATGCACTAGGAGGGTTATGAAGAATTTCTTCTCCTGGACTCTCAAATATGGGTGTCCCCTTACCAAAAAATTGGGTATCAATGTAGTGGAAAGAAGGTGTATGTGGTTTGGATGCATAGGTTCGAAGTAAGGGGTTATATAACCAATCTACCTCACTATGGATGGAGTCTTCAGAATCCACAACATGTTGGTCACAGGACTGCTGTTAGGTCCTCTGTAATTTGCAAGTTTGGAAATACAAACTGCAGAGGTAACATATGAACCACTTTGGGATTATAGGATCTACCCCTCCTGAATCCAGAGAGAGATCTCTCTATAAGTGTGTTTAAAGATGTGATCTTTAAGATTTGAAATGTGATTTTAGGCTAGTTATGAAGAGTATGGGTTTTTGTTTTTGTTTGTTTTTGGTTGGGCAAGGACATGGAAGGTGAAGGAAGTTCAAATAAAGGGTGAAGGTGTATGCAAGTGAAGGGATGATTCAGCTGATAAGATAGGCAAAAAACAGCTTTAACCCATTGGGCTATGGAGTCATGAGAGGATTTAATTGGACAGCAAGGTTCAAGAGTAATCCATGGGGCAAGTTATCTATGTCAAAGGATCTCTTAAGTTGAATTTATGGAATGAAAGAAAATAGGAGAATGGAGAACAAACAACTGAAGAACAAAGAGCAGCCTGAGATCAAGTAAGTGATTTGAAACTATCTTTCTTTGGCATACATTTAAGGGAAAACATAAAAATAATCCTAGATCAAGTAAGTGATATGAAACTAGCCTGCTTTGAAGTACTTTCAGTTAGAAAACATTAAAAAATAGTTAGAATAGCTTAAGATCAGGTAAGGACTTCTAACCTATCCTACTTTCAACATATTCTATAAGAAAACACAGATGATAATCACAAAGAGAAATCTAAGATTAGGCAAGTGCTTTGAAACCAACCTGCTTCAATGTACTCTTAAGGAAAACTTTCAAAGGAAGAAAATATATAGATAGAGCTTATCAGTAAGAGTAGGGTATTGTCAAGAATAAATCCTAGCTCTATATTTACTGTTATTTATCATAGAAAGTGGATAGAATGGAAATATAAAGAGAAATCACAATTGACAATGAGAAAAACATCACCATCGACATAAATCAGGATCCCATAAATCAGCAGCTTGTATTTGATGTTCAAACCAGTTACAATCAGCAAGCCCGGTGGGTCTCTACAGCTTCAAACTTATCATTTCAGTTTATGTATCTTCAATTGCAAACAGGACTTCAGTAGCTTCAGAAAACTATTACATGCAATCATATATCCAAAGACCAACCGTTACAATGTGGTCCTCAAGGAGAATTTATAAGAAAATGAGGAAGTGTGAGAGTTTCTAAGGGTCAAGTATCATTAATTTCACAATCAATGCAATTCCTGGCCTTTGAAAACTAGGCAAGGCATAAGGCAGGAATTCCCTCAACCTATAACTCTGTTTCTTCTTTTCGTGGCCTGATGGATGAAAATATTGACTTCTGGGCTCTTTTTTATATTTAAAATCACTTTGCTGACAATTGGAAATAATCTCTCTTGATTTGTATTAATTGTTCAGCTGTCTTTATGCAAATATCTCTCGTTCTTGTAGTAATTGGGCCTTCTTTGTTTTATATGAGGCTGCAGGTGTCTTTTGGTGGCTGGAGAGGTTGGCTTTTGGTGCTGGAGAGGGTTCAATTGGCCTCTGAGTGGTGGTGGAGGCTTATTGGATTGACAAATGTCTTTGTATTTTTCTAAAACACTTTAATTTGCCTTTCGATCTGTGTTTTTGGCCTAATTAGGCCTTGGTCTTCCTTTCTGGTCTTCACTGCATCTTTAACTCTTTTAAACACTGAATCATGTTCTTAATCTTCAATAATCATGCTTTTAATCCCTTTAATTTGTTATTGATACACTTTGTCGCTTCCTTTGACTGTCTCTGTCTATGGAAATGCAGTTTTAATGGCGCTGGAGGTTTTTACAGAGTTAAACACTGGTCCTTCAATGAAATATTTCGTTTTAAAACCTTCCCATGCGTTCTCTATGGTTTCTTGTTCTGAAAATGGAGTTTTGCACTGTGAAAAACACTGTCTGTGTTTGTGAGACAGAGAGAAGTATTTTACTGCCTGATACCCTGCAAAAAGACAATAAACATGTTAAGAAATCAAGGGTAGCAGAGGTGGATGTTGTGGAGGCCTGTGGGAAATGGTGGCATAGTGACGGAATGGTGGAATCAGTGAAGAAAATGGTGAAAAATGTAAAAGAATGGTGAAAACATGATCTGATGAAGGTCTGGTGAAGAAATGGTTCTGGACCATTGGATTAGATCAAGTAGTGGTGATCTATGGTTGAGATGCACTGGCAGAGTGGCTTTTAGAAGGTTAGGCAGAAGAATAAACTTTTTAATGTAACACATGAAAGTTAGACTTTGGGTGAAATACAAAGGAAAATGATTAAATGGAATGAAATCAGAGGCTTAGGTGGTGGGACCGGAAGGGCGGAGGGTGATTAATTGTGGGCCGTTAGATCTCAGGAGGAGATCAACGGTGGGGATTGCCTGAAGAAGTCCTTTGGGAGGTCTGATGAAATAATATGGGTGAAAGACGCGATGGAATGAGGGTCGTAGATCTAGATTAGATCAACGGTTGAGGTCTTCGGGAAGAGCTTTCGGAGGCAGAAGAGGGGAAGTGGTTTTTAGGAGAAAACATCTGTTTTCGCGCTGCAATAGATTGGTTTTGAAATTTTCCCAAAAAAACACGATGCACTCCGCCGCTTGACACGTGTCCTCTTTAAAACTGCCCATTTCGCATTTTTTTGGTGTTAACCTTCGGGCACAGAAAAAATGCGAAACAAGATGGTGGCCATTGGATGAAAGGTGGAGTGATCTGATGGCGCAGGATGGAGCGCGATATGGAGAGATGCATGATTGGTGTGGTGGGGAATAGTCAAAGGCGGGTTAAATGTGGGCCATCAGATCTGATAATGGACGGTTAGGATTAAAAGGAGGGGCACTGATGTTCCAAAGGGGAAATATTATAATAGACGGGCATGAAAAATCCAGATCGTTGGATCCAAGGGATGGGCAGTCGAGATTTAAGGAGAAAGCGAATGCAAAAGGGTCAAATGAAATAGGTGGGATAAAGGAGAGCCGTTGGATCAATCAGGATGGACAGCTATGATCTAATCGCACTGAAGAAAGGCAAGGCCAAAACTCCAATGTTTTGAACTTGTGATTCTGCGCGGACCGTTGGATCAACGGAAGATCAACAGTGGAGATTGTTCGAAGGGGAACCGATGGAGGGCACAGGAGGTGGAGAGTGATAAAATCCTGGCCATTGGTTCTTGTGGATTCAACGGCCAGGATTTCATCAAAGGATTTCCAATCGGGGAGAAAAAGAAGTAGAGACATTGCGATTAGCGATGATGCGATGTTGCAACGACTGTCAGATTTAAAAGGAAATCAACGGTCCATATTAAATCGGCATGTTGATGAAGAGATGTTAAGGGCATGATGCGATATCAGCGCTGACCGTTAGATCTTCAAAGATCGACATCTGATATTGAAGCGAAGGTCTGCAGAACAAAATACAATCGTATCGGAGAATTTCAATTTACAAAGGGAATGCGCTCATAACAAACTCCGATTGCGATAAGTGCCCGAAGGCTTAGCGCCTGGTCTCGTCACTCGGTTATATGCGGAGAAAGGGTTAGGGGCTTCGCCGAAGGGGGCTTAGGCCTGATATATGTAAAAAAATGGGTTTTAGGCCTAAAAAACAGAGTTTTTAAGGCTAAACAGTGTTTCCGGTAAAGGGAATGAGGGGTTTTTAAACCAAATGAAGGGGTTCACAATGGTTTTAAAAGGGGAATTTGATGACTTAGAGGACATAGAAAGGGATTTTGAGGGTTTTTAGGGAAATTTTGAGAACGTAAAAAAGGGGTGAAAATGGGGAAATTGCAGGGATAAAAGGGAGCATATGGAGGTTTTTTCTGAGCTAATTTCTTTTATAAACAGTGAGGCTTTTCGATGGAAACAACAGTGAAGATATTTTCAAAGGAAAAATATACATAGAGACTTCAAGAATGAGAGAGTTTTAGGGGAAATGTATCTCTTGAAGGCTCAGAAACAAATTTAGCCACCTTTTTGCTTGACAAAAATTTATAGGTGGCTAACAACTGCTATGGAAGAAAATACACACAATGGTGCATATCATCCCAAGGAAAATCATGGGTGGTCATGCCTTACATAATGTCTTCATCTAAATGGAAGATGGGAGGAATGGAGGAAGGAAGACCACATGATGTGGTAGAGGTACCTCTTTTATCATCATGAGAAATATGGTTCACATACGTATTGATACTATGGGTAGACAAAGATATAGTAGATGAAACATCTAGTGATGTTGAGACCAAGGTGTTCCACAAGGAAATTTTGACAGAAAAAAAATGGGAAGGCTCCTGAGGGGTATTCCTCAGTGTATATCATGGATGATGATAGATAGAGAATATTGACTTAGGATTCCATCATCTTGACATCTGGGGGAGGTATCACAATGGGTGCATAACTGTCCTCTGGTTCTAGTGAAGTAGAACTCACAAGTAAAGGAGTAGATGATCCACTACGACCGATGTCTATTTTGAAAATTGCCTAAAGGGTATTGGGAAAGAAATTGATATGGGGAAAATGATGGGAATAGTGGGGATAATGATCGCACAAAGCACAAGGATTATTTGTTTGCAACTATTTTAGTTTCTTAGCTAAATCAGGTAAGGTAATATGGACCTTTGGGATGTCAGATTCAGGAAAATTTTCGTTAAACATAGGTTTGAGACAAGGAAGCTTAGGACACTTATGGGTGGCCTGGCCAACAAAATCACACAAATATCATGAACTTGGAGGATTAGGTGGAGCTGAAGCTGGTTGGGGAGCCTTGTCCTTATGTTCCTTCTTTTTGGCTTTGCCCCCTTCACCAGATGCTTTCGCAATGGGAGTGGGTTCCTATTGAGGTTGTTGTGGAACTGAAGCAAAGGGAGGTGTCATCGTGACCAGTTGGACCAGGGTCAAAGTGTTATATGGTTTAAATTTACCAAGAGGAGTGTTTGTTGGGGGCTAAATGTATGAGACTGGGATCCCCAGTGTTAAATTGGGTAAACTCAATGTAGCCATAACAGGTACCAAAAATACTCTAGATGGGGGAGCTAAAAATGATATCTAACATGAAGGGTAATGACCTAGTGGAATGACGCCCAAAAGGTTAAGGCTTGGGGGAACTATTCATGGTTGAAAAATATTGGGAGAGACACCAGAAAAAGGAGAAGGTCCTTGAGGACATGGTCTAGATGGTTGTGTCAAGTGGACAATAGTAGGTTGCGAAGGCACTAGCTACTAGCAAGTCGTAGTAGACATATTTTGGCTAGCTCGAGACGCTTTCAACATATAAATGCTCGATGATTTGGGATCAATGATAAGAGTGGGGGACCAAGGAATGAACCAAGTAAGGTGGGATCTTTATAGAATCTTGGTGAGACATTGGTGAGAGGTACGATTGATTGGTTATCGGCCACCCAAGAGATGATGGACTCTAGGGAGGTATGAGAATTCAGTTTGTAATATGTCAATTGATAGATGGTGATGATATTTCCATTGTGGGGGAAGCAAATATTACGGTGAACCGCACATGCGATAATGACACCTGATAGGTGTAGCTATAAACTAAGAGGACATTATAATCCAACGGGGCATCAATGACTTATATGTAAATACAAACAGTCTTTCCTGCAAGTGTAATAGGGAAATTTCGGAACATGCCAAGGTGCTCGGAATAATGTCCATCCCAAGTACGCAAAGTGATGGTGGATGGGGATAGATCAGAGGACCCGAGTTGCTTCCAAAAAGAGGTGGAAAACACACAGGTGGACGCATGCTTTTCTATGATACATCACTGGACATGACAATTACGGATCTTGACTAGTATTTGGAAGGTAGCTAATGAGGGTAAAGGGGGATGTTATGACATGTCAACATCAAAGATGATCATAGGATCATCTCAAGGATCCAAAACACCCAGATCATATATTATATATTTTCATTGTTATTCGCACATCTGGAGGACTTCTAGCATTGACATAGTGCTACGAGATTGTGCCAAGTCTTCTACTATGCTTTAGGTGTGGACGACTATGGAAAAATCATCATTTCGGTGTAAGGGAATCGGTTGTAGACATAGAAGGTTTCTTGTCATACTGGCATGATCGGGTCTAAAGGTTAACATCAACGGTATTGACCTCATTATAGTTCATCATGAGAATCTAGTAATTAGGGATACCAGCCTGCTGAGGTTGAGGAGCGGCCTAACCTTCAGATGCTTGTGTAGTAACATATCCTTGCTGAGGGAAAGGATTAGTGAACATCATTGGTTGAGTTGGCACAGTGTTTGGAGGAGGAGATGTAGGGGGTTGATATCCTATGGACATTGCTTGGGCTTCCCACAATCGGTATTTTTGGGGTAAAATGGGACAATCATGAGTATAATGGCCATGTACACCACTACACGAACAAGGTTTTTTCATACGAAGGGTTTTGTTCTAGTTGGGTTGATCACCCTATTGCTGGTTTGCAGTGTTAAGTAGGTTCCATTGGGGTGCATTTGATTGATTACCTTTGAAACCTTGGTTACCCTACATTTTTTGGTTCTGTTTTCCTTTCCACTTATTCTTTTTCTTGGAATTTTTGGGATTAGTCACACTCTACTAAGCATACACTTGACCTTGAGGAGGCGATGGTTATCATGGTGGATGTTGAGAAGGCATGGGAGGTAGGGGCGTTGATGCCAGAGGGGCTTGGTGTTGGGTTGTGCATAAGGATAGAAAGGAAATCGAACAACATTTGGGTAAATGGGTTGAGCAATAGTTGGCCTTAGCATCGATTGATGTGGTTGGGAAAATACATAAGGCATTCTTTTATAGGGATACAAGTTGCCTGGCGGGGGACAAGTGTTGGTGGAACTGGTCCCTCCCTCGGGGTAACCATAACTCATGTAAGGAGGAGCATATGGATGTGAAATATGTCCAACGATACCATCAGTGGAATGAGATGCCCTCGGTGCATTGGCACCACCAGGTCTAGGAAGATCTGGTAAAACGGTATAAACATAACCATACTAGGCATAAATCAAGTCATATTTTAACAAAACATGGAGAGCTTCTTCCTTGGACTAAGGAAAATTTTGTGCAACATATTTACCTATGGGAGCTAAGAACGCTTTAAGGAACGAATCCATATAGACATGGTCGTCGAATGTAAGAGTGCTACACAACTCCTTCTTCTACGCCATTCTTGGACATGGTCAGAAATATGGGTGGTAGAAGATTGATGGAATGTGTTCAAGAACTTTGTACCCGTATCATAACGAAAATATAACTGTAAATATGACAGAAACACTTTAGCAAGAGTCGCAAAAGTAGTATGAGATGTGGCAGGCTGATCAACATACCACTTCGCAACTTCTCCAGTGAGCGTGCTTTGGAACATCCGAAGGAGAATGGAGTCATCAGTGGTGGAATTAGATGAACACCACATATGAAAGGAGCATACATGATTAATAGGGTTTTTTAGGGCTTCTTAGTTTCCCAAGGCTGAGAAAGGAAACCAAAGTGGTAACCACAGACCAACTTTCAATTTGGCAGCTAGTCGTACCAAATCAAAGAGGGCTCTCTCTATTTCAAGTTCACAGTCGATTTAAATGAATAGAGAATAAGGATTTTAGGCTATTTACAAGCTTAATAGGGTTTTTTATTTAGGTTGATTAGGGTTTGTTGGACAAATAAGCACCAGGTTTGGAAACTAGGCAAGATATCCCAAAAATATCAGCTGCAGACATAGTATGAGGCAAGGTAGATGTGATTCAGTGACACAATTGGTTTGTCATTGTATTTTGGTAAGGAGGAAAAAATACAAGAAGTTAAGTGACCATAAGGAATTCACTTATTTCAGAGGATGAAACACTTAGATTCTTATCTTAAAAAAAAAAATGGAGCGTATAAGAATGATTTATGTTTCAAAACTTAAAAGATAAAGCATAGGAAGAAATTAGATGGCTTCTTGAAAAACTTGATCATTATATGCATAAGAAAAATAGAGAAAAACACTATGACTAACCACATCACATGAATCCCATAAAAATAGTTGTAACTGCCTGTAAATTTCTTCTGCAAATTGTCAAATACACTAGTGCCAAAAGAGTATGAACTTCAAGTAACCCTCTCAATGACTTAATTCTGAGTACAAACAGAAAAAAAAACAAGATTCCACCTATAGGCATCGAATCCTAATCCAAAGATACTAATTAATGCACTTAATGATTCATAGCCTAATCCCAGGGACGTTAGAAACAACTTACCCCCTTTTTAGCTAAAAAGTTGAGATTTTCTCAAGTCATTAAACATAAGATTATTTTACAAATATGACCATAAATAGGCGTATTAACAATAAAATAAATCATGAGCCATTTTTTACATCAAACATTTTGAAATTTGACCTCCATGTGTCAAAAAAAAATTTCAAACCAAAAAATGCAGCAAAATTTCTCAGAAATGCAGCAAAATCACAATAGAAGCGTGTTAGACGAGGAGGTAACTCCACAAATTGAACGGTGAATTTGATAGAGGGTGCTCATGAATATATAAATGGAGGTGATACTATTGGGATTCCTTTCCCAATGTATCTTAGGCTTCCTTATTTCCTAATTTACATTAATATACAATTTCTCACAATCCCTTAAGCTTAGATGTTAGCATCCCTCCCCTTAATCTGAAGGGATGTTGGTGATTCCAAGCATTGTTCTGAATTTTTCAAACTTTTCTCTTCCAAGCACTTTGGTGAGGACGTCTGCAGTCTGCTCATTTGTGGAACAATGACATAAATGGATAGTTTTGGCCTCAAAATTATGTAGAATCATGTTGGGTATGTGTTATATTCTTTCCACGACTAAGCACACGCATTTTTGGTCCTTAATTTACGATGGGTAGTCCGCATCCATGGTTTTGTGCATGGTTTTGCACATGGTTTTGGGGTACAATGGTTTTTGGCCCCTGGTATTTTTTGTAGATCCAGTCAAGGGAACCACGGTAATGTTCTAATCTAGGGTTAATGGATTGGGGTTTATGTGTGCTTCAGCATGTATATATACGTGTTGTAACACTAAAAGGAATATAATGAAAAATCAAGCTGGTCGTCCCGATTTGGGATCCAGGGGAAAATCTCTGTGTTTATCTGTTTTGTGTTTTATGCTCTCGCTATTGTTTATTTTCTGTTAGAAGATTCGTGTGTAGATAATTTCTGTTTAGGGTTAAAACCTACATTTGGTATCAGAGTTGCTTCGCCTTCAAGGGGATGCCTTTGCTGCTGAGGGTTTTTTGCACGGGCCTGAGGTAGACCCTATTTAGTGGGAGATTTGCGGGATTGATTCTTGCGGTGAAAGAAGATGGCGAGTAGCGGGAAGATAGAGATCATTAAATTTAATGGTCAGAGTTTTGAGTTGTGGAAGGTCAAGATGGAGGATCTGCTGGTGGATAAAGATCAGTGGATCGCGGTAGATCTAGGTACTAAACCAACGGCAATGTCAGATGAAGACTGGAAGAAACTGGATTGGAAGGCTAAGAGAACAATACGGTTGTGTGTCTCAGATTCAGTATTGTTGAATGTATCTGGGGAAGCTACGGCGAAGACCTTGTGGGAAAAGCTAGGGACTTTGTACCAATCTAAGTCTCTGGTGAATAAATTGTTCCTGAGGAAAAAGATGTATAACCTGGGGATGAAGGATGTAGACTCGGTGACAGAGCATCTAAACACCTTCAATACTGTGGTAAGTCAGCTATCATCTGTTGATATTAAAATCTCAGATGAAGATAAGTGCATCATTTTTTTGTGTTCTCTACCAGACTCATGGGATAGTCTAGTTATTGCAATAGGTAGCAATACAACTACCTTGAATTTTGATGACATTGTCTCAGCCTTGCTGTCGGAGGAAATGAGACGGAGAAATATGGAGGGTCAGAATGGAGATGCCTTATCTGTATGAGGAAGGTCCCAAAACAGAAACAAGAATAAGGTTTTGAGTGGGAGATATAAATCTAGAGGGAGATCTAAATCTCCTGGAAAGTTTGTAAAAGTGTGTTGGAAATGCGGAAAGGAAGGGCACTACAAAAAGGACTGCAGATCTAAAGCTCCTGAGAAAGGAAAGGGATCTAATTATGCTCCTTATACAGAGGCAAAAACCACCTCGGATGAAGGTGGGGATGTGAATTTGGCTTCTTCTTCAAATACACATGTAGGTCATGATTCATGGTTGATTGACTCAGGTGCATCCTTTCACTTCACTCCCCATAGGGAGTGGTTCTGCAAGTATGAGAAATATGATGGTGATGTCTTCCTAGAGGATGATAGGAAGGCCAGAATCGTCAGACGTGGAAAGTTCAAGCTGAAGCTGCAAGGTGGAAGGATCAGAAAACTTCTTGGTGTTCTGCATATTCCTACATTGGCCAGAAATCTGATTTCTGTAAGCAATATGGATGATGCAAGTGTAAAAACAGTGTTCGAGAAAGATGCCTGCAAGATGTTTCGAGGAGCACTGGTATTAATTTGGGGAGTTTGGACTGGAACTCTGTACAAGCTACAAGGTAGCACTATTATTGATGGGTGTAATAGTTCTGTGGTTCCTGAAAGTGGAGTGGAAAGCCTAGCTGTCTCTGGAGAAAATACCATGTTATGGCATCAAAGGCTTGGACATATTAGAGATAAGGGCCTTTGGATACTGCATAGAAATGGTATGGTAGAAGGTATGTCTAATTTCTCTATGGATTTCGATTTTTGTGAACATTGTGTATATGGGAAGCAGAATCAGGTGAGTTTTCCTTCTGGTGCTAAGAGGGCGAACAAGATATTAGAACTTGTGCACAGTGATGTGTTTGGACCTGTGTCAGTTCCATCCCTGGGAAATTCTGTGTACTATGTTTCATTCATATATGAATTCTCAAGGAATACATGGATATATTTCTTGAGGAAGAAATCTGAAGTCTTTGACAAATTTAAAGAATTTAAGGCTCTGGTGGAAAACCAGACAGAGAAGAAGATAAAGACGCTGAGGACAGATAATGGTGGGGAGTTCTGCAAGAATGAATTTGAAGAGTTCTGTAAGAAGTGTGGTATAGCACGACATAAGACTACTCCATATACACCTCAGAAAAATGGAGTTGCAGAAAGAATGAATAGAACACTGATGGAAAAGGCAAGAAGCATGCTCAGTGGTACCGGGTTAGGACAAGAATTCTGGGCAGAGGCAGTGGAGACTGCATGTTACTTAGTTAATAGATCACCTTCATCAGCGTTGGAGGATAATACCCCACATGAGGTATGGACTGGTAAGAAACCCTCTATTTCACATCTAAGGGTATTTGGATGTGATGCATATGTACATGTTCCAAAGGAGAAAAGGACCAAGTTGGATAATAAATCTGAAAGGTGCATCTTTACTGGGTATAAGGATGGTTTAAAGGGTTACAAGCTTTGGAACCCAGAAACAAGGAAGGTTGTGTATAGCCGAGATGTGGTGTTTCGAGAAGTGAAAGATGTTGTTAAACATGAAGTCCTACCAAAGGAACCTGAGAAGATAGAGTTTGAGCTAAAGGAGGATGAATCAGACTCTACAACAGAAGAAGACTCAGAAGATGAAGAGCCACAAACTCCAGCTTTGAGAAGATCAGTTCGAGAAAGAAGGAAACCAGAAAGGTATAGTCCATCTACTTTCTGTTCAGGTTTTTCCTTAACTATAACTGATGATGATCCCAGAACTGTCAGGGAGGCAGTAGATTCAAAGGATGGAAAACTCTGGAAGGATGCCATGGTTGATGAAATGGCATCCTTGAACAAAAATGAGGCATGGGATCTGGTGGAGTTGCCGACTAGAAGGAAGCCCATTGGGAGAAAATGGGTGTTTAAGAAGAAGATGAATGTAGAAGGCAAGGTGGAGAAATACAAAGCTCGGTTGGTAGCAAAAGGTTATTCCCAGGTGCCGGGAATTGATTTTGGTGATATTTTTTCTCCTATTGCCAAGGTTACTTCTATTATATTACTTTTATTTGTTGCAGCTACATTTGATTTTGAGATAGAACAGATGGATGTGAAGACAACATTTCTTCACGGGGATCTAGAAGAGGAGATCTGCATGAAGCAACCTAAAGGCTTTATGGTGAAGAGTAAGAAAGAACTAGTATGTAGGTTGAAGAAGTCTCTGTATGGGTTAAAACAGTCACCAAGGATGTGGTATCGGAAATTTAATACCTATATACGGGGACTTGACTTCACTAGAAGCAAGGAGGATCACTGCGTTTATTTTAAATTAATTGGTGACCGTGTTATTTCCATGGTCTGTATGAAGATGATATGTTGTTGATTGAAAATGACAAAGAAATTATCCAAGATTTGAAGAGCCAACTGTTTCCTCCAAATTCGACATGAAGGATCTGGTGCCGCAAACTATATTTGGGGCTGGAAATTAAGAGAGATCGTAAAAAGATGCTCTGTTAAACCAGAGGAAGTATAAGCTAAACTATATCAAGAGGCTTGGAATATGGGAGGAGGTAAATCACCAATGTTCCTATTCCTGTAGGTGTAAAGCTGTCTACTGACCAGTGTCCCAAGACACAAGAAGAAGAGGAGGATATGTCCTGTGTTCCATATGCAAGTGCAATGGGTAGCCTGATGTATGCAATGGTCTGTACTAGACCAGACATTGCACATGTAGTGGGAGTATTGAGTAGGTTTATGTCAAACCCAGGGAAGGAGCATTGGACAACAGTGAAGCGGGTTTTCAGATATTTACGTAGCACTAGTGATTATGGCCTGTGCTACCAGGGAAGACTGTGATTTAAGAATGATGAGAGCTAAGCTGGAAAGATGCACTCACTTGAGACTGAGACCAAAAGAAAGAGTTCCACAAGGGCATGTGTTTAGCCCATTTGAGCAAAGTAATAGTTGGAGTTGAGAAAAGATGCATGTAGAGGTTCTTTCAACATGTGAGGTAACACATCCCATTAATTATGCAAGCAAGGAAGCAATTTGGTTGCAGAGATTGTGTTCAAGTATGGGGCTGGTACAACAAGCTATAAGGATAGACTGTGATAGCCAAAGTGCAATTTTCTTGGCTAAGAACCCTGCTTACCATTCAAATACAAAGCACATTGATGTTCAATATCACTTTGTTAGAGATATGGTTGAGGCTAAAAGGGTGTTGCTGGTAAAGGTGGACACTTTGAAGAATGTTGCAGATGCATTAACGAAGTCTGTGAGCACTTAGAAGTTCTCTTAGTGTAGAGAAAAAATGGGTGTTGAAGAACTGGGCCAATGACTAAGCTCTCAGGTGGCCCCCTGCAGAAAGAAAACATCAAGTGGGAGAATGTTGGGTATGTGTTATATTATTTCCACGACTAAGCACACGAGGGGGGGTAAGAGGGGGGGCGATAGTTCTCTTCGCCTCGGGCGCAATGGGTCACATGGGCGTAGCCCCCTTGCGCAAGCCAAATGCACGCCTGGCTAATATTTTAGGTCCTTAATTTCCAGGGGTAGTCCGCGTCCACCATGGTTTTGCATGGTTTTAAGCATGGTTTTGGGTATACATGATGGTTTTCTACCGGTATTTTGTAGATCCCACAAGCTTAACTACTTGCTATGTTCTAATCCAGGGTTAATGGATTGGGGTTTATGGCGTTTGATGTATATATACGTGTGTTAAAACACCAAAAAATGAATATAATGAAAACTGTTTGTCATTCCATTTGGGATCCAGGGGAAAATCTCTGTGTTTATTTGTTTTATGTTTTATGCTCTCGCTATTGTTTATTTTCTGTTAGAATATTCGTGTGTAGATAATTTATGTTCAGGGTTAAAACCTACAAATCAGATGGTATTTTATATTGATGTTCTTCTTTCGATCATGTATCTTTGGGTTCTTTGCCAAATTTATTGTAGAAGTGTTGTCAATCATGAGTGGATTTGAATGAATTTGTTTCACCTGCAAATCTTCTAGGATTTTCCCGAGCCACACATTCTCCTTTTTCACTTCAGTTTCTCCCACATATTCTTCCTCAGTTGTGAAATCTACTGGAACTGACTGTTTGCGTGATCTCTAGGAGACAAATCCTGATCCAAGACTCATAGTATAACCTGAATTAGATACCCCAGTTTCTTTGTCTCCACCAAATTCTGAATCAGAGTATCTGATTAAGCTGAAGTCACCCAACTGTGTATATTTGAGTCCAAATTCTTAATTCCATTTCAAGTACTTTGGAACTCTTTTTGCAGCAGACCAATGTCCTTCACAAGTTTTTTTCATAAACCTGGAGAGGATTCCAACAAAAAATGAGATGTCTGGTCTGCTAGTAGTAAGGTAGATGAGACTTCCTGCAAGCTCTCTATACTTCGTTGCAGCCTAAAATTACTTCCCTTTAATGGATGTGAGCTTCAAGTTTTGTTCCATTGGAGTGGTCAAAGGATTGCATTCAAATATGCCAAAAAATTTGAATAAATATCCAATGTACTTCTTTTGAGAAAGGAATATAAATCTAGGATGTTGAGCTACTTCAATACCAAGATAGTAGCGAACATAGCTCAAATCCATTATTTCAAAACCTTTCTTCAATTCCTTCTTTATGTACGCAATATAACTCTCATTGTTCCCCTTCATCAAAATATCATCTACATGCACTACAAGATATACAACTTTTTTCCCAACTTTATTAACAAACAAAGTTGCATCATTAAGATCAAAATGTTTGAAGTTAAGTTCTAGAATATACTCAGTTAATTTCTCATACCAGGTTTACGGTGCTTGCTTGAGGCCATACAAGTATTTTATAAGCTTGCATACTTTGTGTTCTTGGCCCTTCACAACAAATCCTTCTAGCCGAGACATAAAAACCTTCTCCTTTAGATCTCCATTCAAAAAGGTGGTTTTTACATCCATCTAATGGAATTTCCAACCATTCTGAGATGCTAAGGCAAAGAGTGTCCGGATGGTGGCCCATTTTCCTCTGGGGGCAAAAGTTTCCTCATAATTGACCTCTTCTTTTGCCACAAGCCTGTCTTTGTGCTTTTCAAGTGAGCCATCTACTTTGTACATGTTCTTGTAGACCAACTTGCAGCCAATTGGTTTGGTTCCCAATGGAGGATCAACGAGCTTCCAAGTGCCATTATTTATCAAGGCATCATACTCATTTTGTATCACTTCATTCCATTCATCATGAGAAGCGACTTCTTTGAAGGAAGTTCGTTAAAGATTTGAAGACAAATTCAATTCAAAATCATAAGAAACATTCATATCATTAGATGAATTAGAATTATCTACATCACCTCTAATTTTCCTGGTGGAACTTCTTGTTCCTATCTCTCCAACCTCATTGCAACGAACATTTTCCAGTGTCTTTGTCAGCCATTTTGGGGGACCTTTCTGAGATGGCCCAAGATGCTCATTTGACTAGGTTGATATTGAATCAAGATTCAGTCTCCCAATTCTATCAATCACATCATTCAAAGTGTCATCCATGGTTGGTTTTTAATGTCATGGAGAGAGTTCTTCATAAGATGATTCCATAGATTGATTCAATATAGTAATTCCCCCTTCAAGATGTGGAATCTGATTATCAAATTCTTGAAATTACTTTGCATGTGTGAATCTATCCAAGCAATCAAATTGTCGCTCAACAACATCGTCATTCTTGGAAGATTAAAAAATATGACATCTCTAGATATTACAAATTTCTTATTGAATTCATCAAAGAGACGATATCCTTTGGAGGTATTGGAATACCCGAAGAAGATACATTTTTTAATTCTAACACCAAGTTTATTTCTTTGTACCTTAGGTATCAAAGAATAACAGGTGGAACCAAAGACCCTGAAATGCTTTACCGAAGGAATGTGGCCATGCCACATTTCATAAGGAATTTTATTTCTAGTTGTATTATAAGGACACCTATTCTTTATGTACACATCACATAGAACTACATCAGCCCAAAACATCAATTTTATATTCTTTAAAAGCATCATGGAGTGCACCGTATTTAAGAGTGTCATGTTCATTCTTTCAGCTACACTGTTCTGTTGGGGATTATAGGGCACAATTGTTCGATTTTTGATCCATGTTGAAGAATATATTTTTCAAATTCATTTGAAGTGTATTATTTTACATTATTAGTGTGCAAATAGCCAATATGGGTTTCTACATCATTTTTAATCCATACATGAAAAATCTTGAATGTCTGAAAAGCATCAAATATGTTCTTCAATAAGTAAACCCAACACATTCTGGTGTAATCATCAATAAATATCATCATATATTTATTTCCATTTTCAGAAGAAATAAGCATGGGTCGACATAAATATGAATGAATAAGCTCAAGTTTTCTATGTGCTCTGGAATGTGAATCATGAAAGGATTATTTTCTATGCAGTCCTAGAATACAAGCATCACATTGCTTAAGTTTTGTAGGAATTGTAGGCAATCCAGTAACACCATTTTTCTTCAATAATCGAAGGTTTGCATAGATTAAGTGTCCAAATATATCATGCCATAAAATGCTTGATGGGAATGTACCGTCATCATGATGAGAAATGAATGCAAATGTTTGAGCATGAGCAGAGGTACCTTGCAGCTTTAGGAGTCTTCCTTCTTCTATAAATTTCATGACAAGTGAGCGATCTGATGATTTTCTAACCTCAACCTTGCATAAAACATGTGAATGGAGTGTCCTTGCTGGCGGATGTGGACCAAGGAAAACAAGTTTCTCCTCAACTCAGGGAGGTATAGAACCTCATCTAGAAGATGGTCTAGAAGACCGCAAAACTTAAGCATGATTGTGCTAAGCCCTGATTGCTTGAGTTGCAAAGTATACTACTCCTTTAGCATTGTTAGTAAATTCTTCAAAAAATATTTTCTCAATGTCATGTGACATGTTTCCCATGAATCTAGAAACCAAAAATTTCTCCAATAAGTAAGTGAAGCATCAAACAAGGCTTCAATTACTCCAATGTTACAATGTGCTACAACATAATGAGCAGATTCAGGTGCTTTACCTTTTTCTCTGTCATGAGCTTTACCTTTTTTTTTTTTTCTTTTCTATTCAATTCTGTCTCAAGGAAGCTTACATGTAGATGCATCATGCCAATCTTTATTGCAGCATATGCAATGAATATCATATTTTTCAGTTTGAGCTTGTCTGCCCCCCCTTCCTCTGAAATTTCTTCTTCCTCTTCCTCTTCGGCCACCTCTTCCTCTCGAATAATATTGAGTAGGATTATTCTCTTTATGCGCAAAAAATACAACTTCTTCAGAAGATAGAGGGGTTTTCTTCTTTCCAAAAGCCTTCTCTCATTCTGCAAACTTTTTCTCAAGGGAATGAAAGGTGATCTTCATGAGGTTTACACTTTCTTCCAATGACTCTAGGTAATGTGCGTAAGTGGGATACAATGCATTAACATAAGCTATGAGAGGTATGTCAACTTACACACCAATATTTTTAATTTCATGCATGACAGATCTTACTTCTGATGCTAAAGAAAGAGGGTCATCATTTTTCAATTCAAGGTTGAACAACTTAACCATTAATTGAACAATTTCCAGTTCTGAATGTGAGTCATAAGGTTATTTTAATTTCCTCAAGGATTCATAGGAATTTTAAAATGGTGTAATATGGAGACTCTTGATCCAGGTGGATATCGATGGCCACCCACATATTCTATTTGGACTTGCATGTAATATTCCAAAATTTTCCTTCAATAAATTGGAATATTAGATTTTGCTAAATTCACTTAGAAGATGAATAATTGGGTGAGAAGGCCCATTCATAATAAAAAAATGGATAAAATCCCTCTAGTATGAAAGGGGATCAACCTTGGAACTAGATTTCACACCCTCATGTGTGAAAGGGGAAATTTTGCAAAGAGGCTTGGTTAAGTTTGACCAAGTCAAACAGCACAGAGGTATGAGGTGGAAAGCATCTATGGGACAGCGCAGAGATAGAGGAGGGAATATTCCATGAAGGAGGAAACCCTAAAAGAGTGGGACCCATGGAGAGGGATCTCTCATGTGTTTAAAAGGAGTGCAAGGAAGCCATTGTTTCTCATGCATATGATTATTGATTTCATGTCTACTTAGACATTTCTGCAATTCCGGTTGTTTAGCTGAGTTGTTGTGCTGCTTAGCACAAGGATCTCCTGCTTAGGAATCCTTATCCTTTCTTAAGAAGACTCTTGAAGGAGTTTTATTGATTTGTCTCACATCTAGGCTTGAGGCCAAGAATCCTCCTCCAGTACAGTGTTATTGCTATAGCAGCATAATTCTGTGTTGCAGGGTGTTGTAGTGAGAAGTCACAACACCTCTTCCATTACTTGTTTTTCAGAGGGAGAGTCTTTATTTCCTTTGGAGGATCATTTTGGAAGCTATGAGAGTTTATTGTAGATCTTGGCACTTGGCCAAATCATTCTATTCCACCTACAGCGCAGTTACCCTCTTAGACTGCGTTATTTTCATGGAGCACTTGCAGTGAGGGATTGCAAGTTGATTGGAGGGTGAGATCTAAAGTGTAATGATCAGCCTTATAATTAGGATATCCATTGGAGGAGGTCTACTTCATACTTCTCATCATCTTCAGCCTTCTCTATTGAGTTCCATATTTGAGTTGCAGCTACTGCCCAACAACTCCGACATTTTTTCCATTTTGTATATTTCAGCCAATCCTTTGGAGGATTGATGTATTATTGTTTCTAAGGGTTAGAGCTTTTCTCCCCTATTGTATTTGAGCCATATCTTGTCATATATTTTAGTTATCATGTAATATGGAGCAGTACCTTTTATAAAATGTGTTCTCTTAGCTTGGGTTTATGCAGAAATAGCAGTATTCTTCTATTTTCATGTACATGTCTTGTTGAGGCTTGCATTGCCTTTCTTGAGTGGATGTTTCCTCAAGAACTTGTACTTCTTTGCTGCTATAAAATTATTTGTTTTCTATCTATATCTTCTTGTCTCACATCTCATAAAATAATGTTGTTGATCTATTGTATGTTCATATATTTGTTGCAGTCCCTCATCGGTCACTTTTAGAGGACATATAGGAGTGGGAGATCTATTTAACCACCCTAGGAGGATTTATTTGGAGCTTCCTCTTGGATTTAGCACTTAAAAATATTTTTCTAAGGCATCCAGATCTTGGTTCCAATTCTTGTAGCAGCCATCACTGGAAAATGCATTTTCCAGTCATGCCTTGCTAGCTGTTCTAGATTTGGAATATTACAGTGGTATCAGAGCAAATTTCTTGGCTCAGCCTCTGAGTCTTAGCCCAAGAATTTCAGAATGATGAAGAATATGATCTTGCTCTCATCATTTTTTAGATCTAGAAAGGACCTCTCCTAGGAGGTCAAGAATATTAAAGAAGAAGAAGAGGAAGGACCATGAACTTCCTATTCTCATCAAGAATAATACAAGCATGAAGGACACTTGGATTATCATATTCTAAGTGATTACTTTATTGAGTACAGATCTCAACCTAGAGCCTTCAAGGAGACTCTATATTTCCCTCATTTCATCTAGTTGAAGGAAGAGAAGAGACCCTACAGCAGAAGAGAAATCAAAGGCAATAGATTTATGTTGTCTACCTTTGATGGGTCATCTATAGCAGAGATTTGGGTGAGAAAGTTGGAGGAATTTTTCCTACTACACCCTGTAGCAGGAGAAGAAGCTGTTGAAATCTCAGTGCTGCACTTGGAGGGTGAAGCCTATGTTTGGTGGTGCAGCCACTTGAGCCATGGAAGGGTGAAGACTTTTGCAAAGTTCACTCAAAGGTTGATCCAAACCTTTGATGGAGGAAGAAAAAAGGAGGAAAATCTCACACCACTTGAGGGGCTTTGTCCTAACGATGTCACACTCATAGAGGAGTAGCCACATGCATCAACAGTTGGGGCAGCCAACACTTTTGAGAAAGGAGCTCTTGCATCCCTACAAAAAGCTCCCAAACATCACCAAGGTATGAAAAGATTTCCACTATCTCTTATTGCAACAAATTCTTTTGATAGTTGTGGAAATTTTCTTTTACATGACCAAGGGTCAAATCCCATTGTTACCATAGAGCAGCTTGGTTGCACTATGTTGTGCAACATGGAAACATTCAAGGAGGAAGCAAACCACCATTCTCATGAGCCATTGTTTGGTTGTACATCACACTTGAGGTTGGGGCTTGAAGACTTGAAGGAAGATAGTAGACATCTTGGAGTGAGAAACCCTTTCTCCTTTCAAGATGACACTTTCTCAATGAGCTCCTCTCAGCTAAAAAAGGAACTTCTAATTTCAGCAGATCCAAGACCTCATTGGTTTTGGAAGACTATTTTTGAGAGGGAGGTCACAAGGAGATATGTAATTACAGGTGCACTTCAACACACCATGGAGTGCAATGATTTTATTCCTTTCTCACAAGAGAAGATAGAAGATGGAGGACATCTTCGGATGGATAACATCTCTCATGTTTGTGTTGGACATTACTTGAGCCATACACATCATGATGGGAGGTTTTTTCCTACCACCTATTTGGGTCCTTACAGGGTCTCATTGATCCTTGAGAAGATAGCATTTCAAAATCCCATGAAGTGCAAAGACAGAGATTTGGTCTGGGAGGATGGTAGCCCTCATGGGAGGAGTACCAAGATGAAGAGAAGGGGAATGCATCCACAAGTGGTTGAGTGGATGTGGTTGATGAGCAAGGAGCTGGGAGGCTACTTGAAAATTTATGATACCGGGCAGCAGGAGGCTTGGCTACACTGGTTACTCTTAAAAGAGTTTGGCCATCACTTGGCATACACTCTTCCTAAGAGTAGGAGGAAGGAGGAAAGATGGCAGGATACTTGCATCATTTGGAAGCATAGAGTATGGATGCATGGTGTTGATATGATACTCATATCATTCATTGTGTCTTCATCACATGAGTTGTATGATGGAAGTATGTGGAGGCAACAAATTATTTTGTTGCTTTGCTTGTTCTTGGGAGAGCAAGAGCAGATTTTCTCTCACACTTGGCATAATCTTGTGGGAGGAGGAGATGGAATTATCTGCTTGGTCTTTGATGATTCGGAAGAATTTCCATCTTGGGGAGTACTCCATATTTGTTGCAAAATTATTAGAGGAGTCTTTGACAAGGAGCATGTCAAAGAATAGAGCATTGTATTGACAGGAGCTTATTTGCATGAGTTCACAGCGCTGTCACTTGGGAGTAGAGATTTATGGATGGAGTGCCCCTAAGATCAATTCACATTGTATGCACTTGGTGAAAAAGGAGGAGATGAAGATGACAGAGTAGTTGATGGAAGCATCTATCACTATGGCATATTCTTCTTGACTTGGGTTTCCAAGCATGAGGAGGATTATCTTCTTGCAGCACATGGTTCATTCTTCTTTATAGCATGCCACAACACTATGGAGGAATCACTCATGAATCCATGTACCATCTTACTTCTGGCATATGGTAAGGAGTTTGTTTTTACATTTATTGATTTGCATACTCTTACCCTTACTATACAGTGCATTGCTTCACAAGAGGGCAAGCTTGTCACATTGCTCCATGATCATTGTTGGGCCAATCTACATGATGGAGGTAGCCATATTTTATGCGGCCTTGGGAAAATGTTTTCTCATTTCATGTATGTTTAGTTTTTATATCCACCTATTTGCCATATGATGACATACATGACTCACTATGTATCAAGAAACATTTTTCCTTGTAATTTTCTGAAGCAGAAGTTTGGGAAACTGCACTGTCACTATTGGGAAAGCTGTTGGTACCCTCTTGCACCACATGAAACCTTTAGCATTTTCTTCATTTTTTTGCTGATCATGACTTCATTTGCTTATATGGATCAGATTTGTATGGGAAGCATCATTATGAGAGAGGCACATGAGTTGAATGTGTCCTTGAGGGGAGAAAACTGCCACATTTTCTGCACTACATGTTCTAATGGGAGCATGGAAGGAGATATGGCCACCACAGCCACATGTTTGTTCTCTTTTGAGGTGGGCCATGAGATTGATATTTATTCATTTTATAATCATGGGAAATTATTGGATCATGTATTATTGACACATTCAGCCATTTACTATCCATTAGTAGATGTGAGGGATTTTGTACATCACTTTCCATGCTACTTTCTGATGTTGCAGTGGGTGAGACTGCGCTGTATCCTTCTGAGTGTAGGTTTTAACCCTGAACATAAATTTTCTACACACGAATCTTATAACAGAAAATAAACAATAGCAAGAGCATAAAACATAAAACAGATAAACACAGAGATTTTCCCTTGGATCCCAAATCGGGACGACCATCTTTATTTTTATTTATATTCCTTTTAGTGTTACAACACATATATATACATGCTGAAGCATACATGAACCCTAATCCATTAGCCCTGGATTAGAACATAACCGTAGTTCCCTTGACTGGATCTACAAAAAATACAAGGGACCGAAAACCATCGTACCCCAAAACCATGTGCAAAACCATGGGCGCGGAATACCCACCGGAAATTAAGGACCAAAAAATTTTTGCCGGGGCGCTGCCCTGGACCCCTTGCGCCCAGCATGCTTAGTCATTGGCCCAATTCTTCAACACCCATTGTTTCTCTACACCAAGAGAAATTTTGACTACTCATAGACTTCATCAATACATATGCAACATTCTTCAAAGCGTCCACCTTTACCAGCAACACCCTTTTAGCCTCAACCATATCTCTAACAAAGTGATATTGAACATCAATGTGCTTTGTCTTTGAATGATAAGCAAGGTTCTTAGCCAAGAAAATTTCACTTTGGCTATCACAATCTATCCTTATAGCTTGCTGCACCAACCCCATACTTGAACACAATCTCTGCAACCAAACTGCTTCCTCTGTGATATGAGTGGGTCGCAGGTGTACTCACTTCTCCAGAGCTGAAAGAGGCACTATAGACTGCTTACTCATCCAACTAATCGCGCCCTCCAAACAAGCCAAACACATACCCACGGTAGATATTTAAGTTCGATTCTGCACCCTGGGCCCGCATCAACAAACCACGAATATCCAACATTATTTCCCGATCTCTGCTTTCTCGGTAGCATGCCGCATAATCATCAGTTCCACGTAATATCTCGAAACCCGTCTAACTGCTATTCAATGCTCCTTCTTAGTTTGAGCATAAACCTTCCCCAATACTCCCACCGACTGTAATGTCCTGGTCTAGTACAAATTTATCAGATACATCAAGCTACTCACTATACTTGCATATGGAACACTTCGGGATATCCTCCTCTTTCTCTTCTTTAGCCTTATGACCACTCGTTTCAAAGAGACAAAGCCACAACTTTACACCCACAGGAATAGGAACATTCACCGTGTTTACTATCCCACATATTGAACCTCTATAATATAGTCTCGACATACTTCCTCTGGTTTAACCAGAACTTCCTCTTTGCTCGATCTCTCTTAATTTCCATGCCCAAAATATAGTTTGCAGCACCCAGATCCTTCATGTCAAATTTGGAGAACAGTTGGGTCTTCAAATCTTGGATAATTTCTTTGTCATTTCCAATCAACAACATATCATCCACATACAAGACTAAATAAATAACACAATCACCAATTAAATTAAAATAAACACAGTGATCCTCCTTGCTTCTGGTGAAGCCAAGTCCCCATATATAGGTATCAAATTTCTGATACCACATCCTTGGTGACTATTTTAACCCATACAGAGACTTCTTTAACCTGCATACCAGTTCTTTCTTCCCTTTCACCATAAAGCCTTCAAAGGAAGTTTACAGATCTCTCTAGATCCCCGAAGAAATGTCATTGAAGATCTATCTCTGGCTCCTATCTCAAGAACAAATGCATGGTTAGCCGTACAAAAGTAATCTAATAGAAGTAACTTTGGCAACAGGAGAAAAAATATCACCAAAATCAATTCCCGGCACCTGGGAATAACCTTTTGCTACCAACCAAGCTTTGTATTTCTCCACCTTGCCTTCTACATTAATCTTCTTTTTAAACACCCATTTGATCCCGATGGGCTTCCTTCTAGCCGACAACTCCACCAGATCCCATGCCTCATTTTTATGCAAGGATGACATTTCATCAACCATGGCCTCCTTCCAGAGTTTTCCATCCTCTGAATATACTGCCTCCCTGACAGTTTTTGGATCATCATCAATTATAGTTAAGGAAAAACTTGAACAGAAAGTAGATGGACTATAACTTTCTGGTTGCCTTCTTTCTCGAGATGATCTTCTCACAGCTGGATTTTGTGGCTCTTCCTCTTCTGAGTCTTATTCTGTTGTAGAGTCTGATTCATCCTCCTTTAGCTCAAACTCTATGTTCTCAGGTTTATTTGGTATGACTTCATGTTTAACAACATTTTTCACCTCTCTAAACACCACATCTCGGTTGTACACAACCTTCAATGTTTCCGGGTTCCAAAGCTTGTATCCTTTTAAACCATCCTTATACGCAATAAAGATGCACCTTTCAGATTTATTATCCAACTTGGTCCTTTTCTGCTTTGGAACATGTACATATGCATCACATCCAAATACCTTTAGATGTGAAAGATAGGGTTTCTTACCAGTCCATACCTCATGTGGAGTCTTATCCTCCAACACGGATGAAGGTGATCTGTTAACCAGATATCATGCAGTCTCCACTGCCTCTGCCCAGAAATCTTGTCCTAACCCGGTACCACTGAGCATGCTTCTTGCCTTTTCCATCAGTGTTCTGTTCATGCTTTCTGCAACTCCATTTTTCTGAGGTGTGTATGGAGTAGTCTTCTGTCGTGCTATACCACACTTCTTACATAACTCTTCAAATTATTTCTTGCAGAACTCCCCACCATTATCTGTCCTCAGTGCCTTTATCTTCTTCTCTGCCTGGTTTTCCACTAGAGCCTTAAATTATTTAAATATGTCAAAGACTTCAGATTTCTTCCTCAAGAAATATATCCATGTATTCCTTGAGAATTCATCTATGAATGAAACATAGTACACATACTTTCTCTGTGAAGGAACTGACACAGGTCCAAATACATCACTGTGCACAAGTTCTAATATCTTGTTCGCCCTCTTAGAACCAGAAGGAAAACTCACCCGATTCTTCTTCCCATATACACAATGTTCACAGAAATCGAAATCCAGAGAGAAATTAGACATACCTTCTACCATACCATTTCTATGCAGTATCCGAAGGCCCTTCTCTCCAATATTTCGAAGCCTTTGATGCCATAGCATGGTCTTTTCTCCAAATACAGCTAGGATTTCTGCTCCACTTTCAGGAACCATAGAAATGTTACACCCATCAATAACAGTGCTACCTTGTAGCTTGTATAGAGTTCCAGTCCAAACTCCCCGCATTAAAACCAGTGCTCCCTAAACCATCTTGCAGGCATCTTTCTCGAACACTGTTTTTACACCTGCATCATCCATCTTGCTTACAAAAAATAGATTTTTGGCCAATGCAAGAATATGCAGAACACCAGGAAGTGTTCTAATACTTCCACCTTGCAGCTTCAGCTTGACCTTTCCATGTCCAATAATTCTGGCCTTCCTATCATCCCCTAGGAAGACATCACCACCATCATATTTCTCATACTCGCAGAACCACTCCTGATGGGGAGTGAAGTGAAAGGATGCACCTGAGTCAATCAACCATGACTCATGATCTACATGTGTATTTGAAGAAGAAGCCAAATACACATCCCCACCTTCATCCGAGGTGGTTTTTGCATCTGTAGAAGGAACATCATCAGATCCCTTTCCTTTCTCAGGAGCTTTAGATCTGCACTCCCTTTTGTAGTGCCCTTCCTTTCCACATTTCCAGCATACCTTTACAAACTTTCCAGGAGATTTAGATCTCCTTCTATATTTGGATCTCCCACTTGAAACCTTATTCTTGTTTCTATTTTGGGACCTTCCTCGTACAGATAAGGCATCTCCATTCTGGCGCTCCATATTTCTCTGTCTCATTTCCTTCGACAACAAGGTTGAGACAATGTCATCAAAATTCAAGGTAGTTGTATTGCTACCTATTGCAATAACCAGACTGTCCCACGAGTCTGGTAGAGAAAAAAAAAACTGATGCACTTATCTTCATCTAAGATTTTAATATCAACAGATGACAGCTGACTTACCACAGTATTGAAGGCATTCAGATGCTCTGTCACCGAGTCTCCATCCTTCATCCTCAGGTTATACATATTTTTCCGCAAGAACAACTTATTCACCAGAGACTTAGATTGGTACAAAGTCCCAAGTTTTTCCCACAAATTCTTCATCGTAGCTTCCCCAGATACATTCAACAATACTGAATCTAAGACACACAACCGTATTGTGCACTTAGCCTTCCTATCTAGTTTCTTCCAGTCTTCATCTGACATTTCCGTTGGTTTAGTACTTGGATCTATCGCGATCCACTGATTTTTATCCACCAACAGATCCTCCATATTGAGCTTCCATAACTCAAAACTCTGACCATTAAATTTCTCGATCTCTATCTTCTCACCGCTCACCATCTTCTTTCACCACAAGAATCGATCTCGCAGATCTCCCACTGAACAGGGTCTACCTCAGGCCCGAGCAAAAAACCCTTAGTAGCAAAGGCGTCCCCTTGAAGCCGAAATAGCTCTGACACCAAATGTAGGTTTTAACCCTGAACAGAAATGTTCTACACATGAATATTATAACAAAAAATAAACAATAGCGAGAGCATAAAACATAAAATAGATAAACAAAGAGATTTTCCCCTGGATCCCAAATCGGGACGACCATCTTGATTTTTCATTATATTCCTTTTAGTGTTACAACACATATATTTACATGTTGAAGCATACATGAACCCTAATCCATTAACCCTGGATTAGAACATAACCGTAGTTCCCTTGACCGGATCTACAAAAAATACAAGGGGCCGAAAACCATCATACCCCAAAACCATGTGCAAAACCATGCACAAAACCATGGCTGCGGACTACCCACCGGAAATTAAGGACCAAAATATTTTCGCCGGGGCGCTGTCCTAGACCCCTTGCGCCCAGCGCAAAGGGGGGGCTATCGCCCCCCTCTTACCCCCCCTGCACGTGCTTAGTCGTGGAAAGAATATAACACATACCCGACACTGAGCTATTGTTTGTATCATGCATTATCATGTAAAACTTGCAAAAATATTCTCATTGGGATACTCTATGATGATCTTGTCCTATTCATCATGGATGAAACATTTTGGGCAAGCTTGTTCTTCATTGTTGGAGGAAAACTCTTTGGAGGATTGTTCTTCACTTTGCCATTTGAGGGCAATACTTTTGCAGCACGGGATCAACACATACTGTACACTTATCATAAGTGGAGAGAGGGACAACTTGGGGTAGGCTATGATGCTTTCCATATTCAGATTTTCATCCCACCTTCATTTCCGGAGCTTGAGGTGGAAGGAGATTTTCAGGAGTTGCCTTGTTGGGAGGTGGCTCATTTTGTTTGGATGATTGCTTGGGGATGGAGGATCCACACGGGGAAGATGTTCCTCATCAAATTTCTAACTCCATTCCTTGAGTGGATACTTTCCAGTTCTATCCTTGCAGTTGCTTGATGACAAGCAACATTTGGGAGGGGAGGACTGTAATATTCAAAAATTTTCCTTCAATAAATTGGAATATTATATTTTTTAAATTCACTTAGAAGATGAATAATTGGGTAAGAAGGCCCATTAATAATAAAAAAATGGATAAAATCCCTCTAGTATGAAAGGGGATTAGCCTTGGAACTATATTTCACACCCTCATGTGTGAAAGGGGACATTTTGCAAAGAGGCTTGGTTAAGTTTGACCAAGTCAAACAACACAGAGGTATGAGGTGGAAAGCATCTATGGGATAGCACAGAGATAGAGAAGGGAATATTCCTTGAAGGAGGAATTCCTAATAGAGTGGGACCCATGGAGAGGGAGCTCTCATGTGTTTAAAATGAGGGAAAGGCAACCATTTTTTCTCATGCATATGATTATTGATTTCATGTCTACTTAGACATTTCTGCAATTTCGACTATTTAGCTGAGTTGCTGTGCTTCTTAGCACAAGGATCTCCTGCTTAGGAATCCTTCTCCTTTATTGAGAAGCCTCTTGAAGGAGTTGTACTGGTTTGTCTCACATCTAGGCTTCAGGCCAAGCATCCTCCTCCAGGACAACGTTATTGTTGCAACAACATAATTCTGTGTTGCAGGGTGTTGTAGTGAGAAGTCACAACACCTCTTCCATTGCTTGTTTTTCAGAGGGAGAGTCTTTATTTCATTTGGAGGATCAGTTTGGAATATATCAGAGCTTATTTTAGATCTTGGCACTTTTCCAAATCATTCTATTCCACCTACAATGCATTTACCCTCTTAGACTGCGTTATTTTCATGGAACACTTGCAGTGAGGGATTGTAGGTTGATTGGAGGGTGAGATCTCATGTGTAAGGATCAGCCTTCCGCTTAGGAGATCCATTGGAGGAGGTCTACTTCAGATTTCTCATCATCTTTAGCCTTCTCTATTCAGTTCAATATTTGAGTTGTAGCTGCTACCCAACAACTCCGACATTTTTTCCATTTTGTATATTTCAGCCAATCCTTTGGAGGATTGATGTATTATTTTTTCTAAGGGTTAGAGCTTTTATCCCCCCTTGTATTTGATCCATATCTTGTCATATCTTTCAGTTATCATTTAATATGGAGCAGTACCTTTTATAAACTGTGTCCTGTGAGCCTGGGTTTATGCAGAAACAACAGTGTTCTTCTATTTTCATGTACATGTTTTGTTGAGGCTTGCATTTCCTTTCTTGAGTGGATGTTTCCTCAAGAACTTGTACTTCTTTGTTGCTATAACATTATTTTTTGGCGATCTATATCTTCTTGTCTCACAGCTCATAAAATAACGTTGTTGATCTATTGTATGTTCATACATATGTTGCAGTCCCTCATCGGGCACTTTTAGAGGACATCTAGGAGTGGGAGATCTGTTTAACCACCTTAGGAGGATTTATTTGGAGCCTCCTCTTGGATTTAACACTTAGACATATTTTTCTAAGGGATCCAGGTGTTGGTTCCAATTCCTGTAGCAGCCATCACTGGAAAATGTGTTTTCCAGTCATGCCTTGCTAGCTGTTCCAGATTTGGTATATTACATTGCACCATCAACTATTTCAATTCTTCACTTCCAACAAATTACTATTTTTAGCAGGCTTTCGGGTCCTGCACTCCTGGAGTTGTTTTGGGGACTTAATGATCCAAGTGGATATTGGTGGCCACCCATCGATTCCATTTGAACCCCCACCATAAGTTCTTTCAGTTTGTAAGTTTCAACACAACTTACTATTTTAGCATTTTTTCATGTCCTGAACTTTAGAAGTCATTTTGAGGTCCTAAACAATGATTTTTGGGAAAAATTGGAGCGAAATGGATCCATCGATTGATTTTTCTCACTCAAAAGTTGTAGTCCTTAGATAGATATTTCTAACGAGCTATTGAGTGCATCAGATGGAGATGAGATGCCAGAGTTACGTCCCTGGGAAGTTGAAACACCAATTTACCCAAACGAGACCCACCGTTTTGACGCTTCATCTTATAGGGTTAGGTTTTTGGATGTTTTGGGTTTTACATTGTTTTTATACAATAAATAGGCCTTCGAGCCTCATTGTAACATAGTTCAAGGGCTGGTAGTCATAACATCTCTTCTCAGAGATATGCTACTAGTGCCCTAGCTCATTTATTTCCATCATGTCTATAAGCATGTTTCAGTCATTTGTTTTGTAACATAGTTCAGAGGCCTATAGCCGCCACATCTCTTCTCAGAGATAAGCCTACCAATGCCCTAGATTTTTATTTACATTCCGTCTGTAAACAAATTTCAGTTTGTAACATGGCTCATAGGCATGTAGTCGACACATTTCTTCTCAGAGATACGCTACCAACACCCTAACTAGTTTATTTCAGTCATTTGATTTTAATAAAATGAAGAATTATTTCTGTTGCATCTCTTTATCTATGGCTATTTGTGTATTCTGTTGTGTTCCTGCAAAAAAAATCTAGATCAATGGTATCAGAGTGGTCTTCTCTTTCTCTATTTTTCTTTTCATGTCCCCAACGCGGCTAGGGTATAAGGAGTTCAACCTCATGAACCTCATGAACCCCGACAACCCCCCCCCCCCCCATGGCAAAAGGAAATAAAGATGAGGGAGCAGGAGATCATATCAAAATATTGCTCGAGGAGGCCCTCGAGAAGTAGAGGAACGCGATGATGGATAACATTTCCCAGATCCTTCAACGGATTTCCACCGATGACACATCTACATCCAACACATCCGCCAACAGGTTTGTGACATCCTAGACAAATCCAATACCAAGCTCAGCAGAATTCCCCCCCCCCATGGAGGAACTTAAAACAATGGGGACCATTGATTTCTAAGGAGGGAGGAATGATCCAGGTGGATATCGGTGGCCACCCACATATTCCATTTGGACCTGCACCATCAACTATTTCAGTTCTTCACTTCCAAAAGCTTACTATTTTTAGCAGGTTTTCGGGTCGTGCACTCTCGGAGCCATTTTTGGTACTTAATGATCTTGGTGGATATTAGTGGCCACCCACCAATTCCATTTGAACCCCCACCATAAGTTCTTTTAGTTTGTAATTTTTAGCACAACTTACCATTTTTAGCAACTTTTCGGGTCCTGAACTTCCAGAGCCGTTTTGAGGCCTTAAACGACACTTTTTTGGAAAACTGGGAGCAATATGAGTCTATGAACCAATGTTACTCACTCAAAATTTGTAGTCCTCAGATAGATATTTATAACTAGCTATTGAGCATATCAAATGGAGATCAAATTCCATAGTTACATCCCCAGGAAGTTGAAACACCAATTTACGCAAACAGGACCCACAGTTTTGGCACTTCATTTCCTAGAGTTAGTTTTTTGGACGTTTCAGGTTTTACATTATTTCTCAACAATAAATAGGCCTTTGAGCCTCATTGTAACATAGTTCAATTCTTGATAGTCATCACATCTCTTCTTAGAGATACGCTACCAGTGCCCTAGCTCATTTATTTCCATCATGTATATAAGCATGTTTCAGTCATTTGTTTTGTAACATAGTTCAGAGGCCTGTATCTACCACATATCTTCTCAAAGATAAGCCTACCAATTCCCTAGTTGTTTATTTATATTCTTTCTATAAACAACTTTCAGTTCTATAACACAGTTCAGAGGCCTGTAACCGACACATCTCTTCTCAAAGATACGCTACCATTGCCCTAGCTAGTTTATTTCAGTTATTTGATTTTAATAAAATGAAGCATTATTTCCACTGCATCTCTGTATTTATGGCTATATGTGTGTTCTGTTGTGTTCTTGTAAGAAAATATAGATCAGTGGTATCAGAGAGGTCTGCTCATTCTCTATTTTTCTTTTCATGTTCCCAACACGGCTAGGGTATAAGGAGTTCAACCTCATGAACCTCGATGACCTTGCCATGGCGGAAGGAAAGAAAGATGAGAGAGCAGGATATCCTATCAAAATCTTGCTTGAGGATGCCCTCAAGAAATAGAGGAACACGATGATGGATAAATTTTCCCAGAGCCTTCAACGGCTGCCCATTGGCAGCACACCTACATCCAACACGTCTACCAATAGGTCTATGACATCTTGGACAAATCCAATAAATAGTTTAACAAAATTCCCCCCCCATTGAGAAACTTAATGCAATGGGGACCATTTCTTTCTAAGGAGGGAGGAATGATCCAGGTGGATATTGGTGGCCACCCACATATTCCATTTTGACCCACACCATCAACTATTTCAGTTCTTCACTTCCAACAACTTACTATTTTTAGTAGGTTTTTAGGTCCTGCACTCCTGGAGCTGTTTTGGGGACATAATGATCCAGGTGGATATTGGTGGCCACCCGCCGATTCCATTTGAAACCCCACCATCAGATCTTTCAATTTGTAAGTTTAATTACAACTTACTATTATTAGCAGTTTTTTGGGTCCTGAACTTCTTGAGCTATTTTGAGGCCATAAATGATGTTTTTTCGGAAAACTAGGAGCAACATGGATCCATGGACCAATTTTTCTCACTCAAAAGTTATAGTCCTTGGATATATCTTTCTAACAATATATTCAGCACGTCAAACAATGATCCAGGTGGATATCGGTGGCCACCCACCTATTCCATTTGGACCAGCACCATCAATTCTTGCAGATTTTCACATTCAGCACAACTTACTATTTTTAGTAGGTTTTCGGGTCCTCAACTCTCGGAGCCGTTTTGGGGGCTTAATGATCCAGGTGGATATTGGTGGCCACCCACCTATTCCATTTGAACCCCCATCTTCAGTTCTTTCAATTTTCAAGTTGCAACAAAACTTACTATTTTTAGCAGTTTTTCGGGTCCTGAACTTCCAGAGCCGTTTTGAGGCCCTAAACGAAATTTTTTGGGAAAACGGAGAGCAACATGGGTCCATCAACCAATGTTTCTCGTTCAAAAATTGAATTCCTTGGATATATCTTTCTAACGAGCTATTGAACGCGTCAAACGGAGATCGGGTGCCAAAGTTATGCCCCCGGGAAGTTGAACCACCAATTTACCCAAACGGGCGCCCACAGTTTTGGCGCCTCATCTCCTATGGTTAGGTTTTTGGACGTTTCATATTCTACATTGTTTCTCAACAATAAATAGGCCCTTGAGCCTCATTGTAACACAGTTCAAAGGTCGGTAGCCATCACATCTCTTCTCAGAGATTCGCTACTAGCACCCTAGCTATTTTATTTCCATTATGCCTGTAAGCATATTTCTGTTATTTGATATTAATGAAATGAAGCATTATTTCAGCTGCATCTCTATGTTCATGGTTATTTCTATATTCTGTTGCGTTCCTGCATAAAATCCGGATCAGTGGTATCAGAGCGGGACTGCTCTTTCTTTGTTTTTCTCTGCATGTCCCCAACGCGGTCAGGGTATAAGGAGTTAGGGCTCGATCTGGTTGAACCCTTGCAAGATCAGCCTCGCAAACCCCGACGACCTCCCATGGCGGAAGAAAAGAAAGACGAGGGAGCAGGAGATCCTATCAAAATACTGCTTGAGGAGGCTCTCGAGAAACAAGGGAACGCGATGATGGATAACTTTGCTCAAATCCTTCAATGACTGCCCACATATGGCGCATCTGCATCCAACAGCCACTCTAGGAGGCGCCACACTCCCTTCCAAGGTACGGAGTAAACTTTGACATTCCTATGTTGAAGGAAAAATAGATGCGAACGGCAGCAGACGGTGGATGGTTAAATTTGTTGGAAGGGTATTTCTCGGTCTGTAATATCATTTACGAAAAGATTGTTGCACTCCTCAACCGCCCCCCATGTCTGCTTAGTGGGAAACCTACGTGACCAAAGGGACAAGGGGTTCTCTGGTAAACCACCCACTTGGAATTCGTTTCGGCCTCCTTCCGAGGAACAACTAAACTGCCTAGCAGGAGCTATGAGGACAAATACATCCAATGGACCACGCTGCGGCAACAAAGGGATCAAGATGTGCACGAACTGACGAATCTGTTCCATACCCTACGCACAAAGTTGGGTATTAAAGATTCAGAGAGACATTTGGTGCTCAAGTACCGCGGCTGTCTGCACAAACACATTCAGGAGGAAATGGAGTTCCTCGAAATTACATCGCTTGGCACGGCATATCGCTATGCCGCCAAGATCGAGCAGAAATTTAAGCAGAAGAAGTGAGACTTTGGATCTGCGAATCCGAAAGGTGCCCCCGAATCGAAGAACAAGGGGCAAGGCCAAAGCAATGCGACTCATAACAACACCACAAATCCAAAGAAGGACAGAGGGAAGTGGTGTGAATTTCATAACAGCCCCACTCACAGCACAAACGAGTGTCGGGCCAAACAGTCTTTGGTGGCCGAACTAAAGGCACCCGAATCAGATGCATTTTCTGATCCTGAGTTAGAACCAAAAAAAGGCAATGAAAAAGGGAATTAGATCATTGATGCGAATCCTAGTGCCATTATTGCCACCACCAAGATCCAGAGGGAGGGTCCAGAGGATCTAGAAGAGGAGGAGCGCCTCTTCCAGTCGGAGATGTGGGTGAAGGGTTCTCTGCTGCAATTTCTCGTCGATAGCGGAAGCCAAAAGAACCTCATTTCAGATGAGGTTGTGAAGTGTCTTGGCCTATCGACCATAGCACACCCACAACCGTATACCATCGGGTGGTTCCACCCAGGGAGAGATCTCTGCATCCGCCAGCAGTGCCGCCTTTCGTACAGCATCAAGCCATTCACGGATGAGGTATTGTGTGATGTTGCTCCTCTTGATGTAGCTGATGTATTATTAGGCCAACCATACTTGTGGAGGCGACATGCTGTGTATGAGTCTAGGCCTCGTGCTGTTATTATTACTTTGGGAAATAACTTGTATAGGATACCGGAGGTAGTACCGCCTCCTGCCATCTCTTTGACTACTGCAAAACAACGCAGTAAGATTGTTTCCCAGACCAGGAAATTCATTTTCCTTACGACTCGCTCACAGGGAAAGAAGAATATTGTGGCCACAACCTCGAAACGGGGCTCCCTTTCACGGCTGCAGCAGATGGACAAAGTCATGGAGGAATACGATGACAATTTCTCCTCACTCATAGAGGTTCCTCTACACTGTCAGGACAAGCACTCCATTGATCTGACTCCCAATGCACCACCACCTGATGTTGCCATACATCCTGCAACTACACATACAAAATCCAAACATGTACTATATGAGGCTGATAAAGAAACCAAATTTACTAAATGCATCCAACATGTCCACCAGCAGGTCCATGACATCTTCAACACATCTAATACTCAGTTCAACAGAATTTGCCTCATCTCATGGAGGATCTCAACGCAATGGGGACCATTGCTTCCTAAGGAGGGAGGAATGATCCAGGTGGATATCGGTGGCCAACCACCTATTCCATTTGGACCAGCACCATCAATTCTTGCAGCTTTTCACATTCAGCACAACTTACTATTTTTAGCAGGTTTTCGGGTCCTCCACTCTCGGAGCCGTTTTGGGGGCTTAATGATCCAGGTGGATATTGGTGGCCACCCACCTATTCAATTTGAACCCCCATCTTCAGTTCTTTCAATTTTCAAGTTGCAACAAAACTTACTATTTTTAGCAGTTTTTCGGGTCCTGAACTTCCGGAGCCGTTTTGAGGCCCTAAACGACATTTTTTGGGAAAACGGAGAGCAACATGGGTCCATGGACCGATGATGCTGATTCAAAAATTGAATTCCTCAGATAGATCTTTCTAACGAGCTATTGAACGCGTCGAACGGAGATCGGGTGCCAAAGTTATGGCCTCGGGAAGTTGAACCACCAATTTACCCAAACGGGCGCCCACAGTTTTGGCGCCTCATCTCCTATGGTTAGGTTTTTGGACGTTTCAGATTCTACATTGTTTCTCAACAATAAATAGGCCCTTGAGCCTCATTCTAACTCAGTTTAGAGGTCTGTAGCCATCACATCTCTTCTCAGAGATTCACTACCAGCACCCTAGCTATTTTATTTCCATTATGCCTATAAGCATATTGTTGTTATTTGATATTAATGAAATGAAGCATTATTTCCGCTGCATCTCTATGTTCATGGTTATTTCTGTATTCTGTTGCGTTCCTGCATAAAATCCGGATCAAACAAAGATCGGATGCCAACGTTATGTCCCTGGGAAGTTGAAACACCAATTTACCCAAACAGGACCCACAGTTTCGGCGCGTCATCTCCTAGGGTTAGGTTTTTGGATGTTTCGGGTTTTACATTGTTTCTCAACAATAAATAGGCCTTTGAGCCTCATTGAAACACAGTTCAGGGGCTGGTAGTCATCACATCTCTTCTCAGAGATACGCTACCAGTGCCCTAGCTCGTTTATTTCCAAACACAGTTCAGAGGCCTGTAGCTGCCACATATCTTCTCAGAGATAATCCTAACAACACCCTATATTTTTATTTACATTCTGCCTGTAAAAAGCTTTCAGTTTTGTAACACAGTTCAAAGGCATGTACTCGACACATCTCTTCTCAGAGATACGCTACCAACACCCTAGCTAGTTTATTTCTTTCATTTGATTTTAATAAAATGAAGTATTATTTTCACTGCATATCTATATCTATGGCTATATGTGTATTATGTTTTTTTCCTGCAAAAAAAATCCAAATCAACTCACCTTTTCATTTATGAAGCTGCAATCAAGGCATAGGCCTTACAATTCTTTTTTTCCCAAATGACGACCTCCTCGTCTGAGGTGGGCTTTGTCGGTGGACTTTCTCCTTCTCCTTCACAAATTCCTCTCCAAAACTCATTAAAAATGAGAATCTCCTTAATCTTTTGAGACCACTCAGGATAGTTCTCCTTTCTAGAGAGAACTACTCCCATAATAGATATGGGAGAACACATTGTAAATATGTACTTTTGAGAAAAAGTAGTATGGTGGGAAAAGACTCAATCCTAATGTATTCTACTGCAAAAAAATCAATTTTGGAGTGAAAAATGCACTCTACTATAAAAAAATAATTTTGGAGTGAAAAATGAAATCTTATATAAATACTTAATTCTAGTAAACATATGTACTCTGCTGAAAAAACTCAGTTATGGAAAAAAATAAAATTATGAACAAAAATTTGTACAAAAATATTTATTTATTTTATTTCTTTCTCTAAAGGGGAGGTCAGACCTGGGGGAGGTCAAATTGGGGGAGGAGGGACCTGGGGGATGTCAAACCTCGGGAAGGTTGGACCGAGGGGGAGGTCGACCTGGGGAGGTGGAATAGGGGAAGTTGAGGGGGCAGAGGGAGGAGGGCGGAGGAGGGAGCAGGGGAGAAGACTCAGGGAGGGTGGAGGAGGGGAGAGGGGAGCCCACAGAAGGGAGATGGAGCAGAAGCAGAGGTTTGTTCTATGGGAGGGTGGAGGAAGGGGAGTGCAGAGCCCATGGAGTGATGCAGGAGTAGAAGCAACTGTGGACTGTGTTGTAGGAGGGTGGATGAAGGGAGTAGGGAGTAGGGAGGGGAGGGTGGAGGAGGGGCGTGGGGAGGCCATGGAGGGGTGTGGGAGTATAAGTAACTATAGAAAGTGTTTTAGGAGGGTGGAGGAAGGGAGTGGGAGCAGGGAGGGGAGGGTGGAGGAGGGGAGTGGGGAGCACGCGGAGGGGTGCGGGAGTAGAAGCAACTACGAGCAGTGCTGTGGGAGGGTGGAGGAAGGGAGTGGGAGAAACAAAAGAGGTGAGTTGCGATGGAGCAGTGGGAGTTGTTGTGGAGGGGAGAGTGGAAAAGCAACAAAAAAAATTTCTCTTCGCACTGTCGCAACCCAAGGAGCGTGGGAATGAGCTAAAGGCTAAAAACAAATTCAACGCCAAGGAGCCTGGTAATGAGCTAGAGGCTAAAAAAAAATTGGAATCTGGAAGCTAGGAGTAGGATGTATAGTTCTTCCAGGAGCAGAAAAAGAGGTGGGTCTTCCAGGAGTGGGAGGGAGTTACCCCATGGGTAGGAATGCCAAAAAAGGAGTTGGCTCTGATACAATGTTAGACAAAGAGGTAACTCCACAAATTGAATGGTGAATCTGATAGAGGGTGATTATGAATATATACATGGAGGTGAGACTGTTGGGAATTTACCAATGTCTCCTAGACTTCCTTATTCCTAATTTACACTAATATACAATTTCTCCACTCCATTAGGAATAGGTGTCAACAAAGTGCAACAAAACTTTGGAGGATGATTTGGAGGCCTACCTGGATGATTTTTTGAATGAAAATGGTATGGTTGGAAAGGTGGGAATGCTTACTACACTATGGAATCATCAATAATTGAAAAACACTACTCCAAACCTCTAAAAATTTTACTTGAAGTCATTTTTTCCCAAAAGAGCAACGAATGGTCTGAATTAGTGGTAGAAAGGTAAACAAATGGGCACTATTTTGTCATTTTTTGAAAATATATAAACTTTCACGCTTTCGAAAGTAATTTTTCTGTTATCCTCACATCATTATCCATCTCCACATGCTTTCCAATATTCATTTGAAGCCTTTGGGAAAAATCACAATGAGTACTTGCTACGTTTTTGTGCACTAGTTTTGCATGTGTGAAAAAAAAAACCCAAAAACTCTCAAAATTTTGCCAAATTTTCTATCCTTTTCCACTTTTTTATCATGCCTTAAACAAAATAAGGATGAATTATCCAATATATCCATGTTATCCTTTTTCTTTATATTTCTTAGGGTCTTCTTGAGCTTTTTCTTCATGTTATTAACCCTAATTTTGAAAATAGTGTTTCTGGTGTAGTAGTGCCTTCCCATGTGCCTCTATATGGAAGTGTCTCTATTTGCCTTCTTTAGTAGCTTCTATAGGTGTTAATTTACTACCCCAATCTAGAATCCCCATCTTCTTCAACTTCAGCAGCTATGATGTCATTGATGTATTTGTGGGCTTGAGGAGGAGATGGTTCTTCTTCATGTTTTTCTCTTCTTGCCTCTGCTCTAGTTTTATGCCTTCTCGGTTGTATTTGAATGTCTTTGTATTCTAATTTATCGACATCAATTATGACCTTACCCTTTTCCTTTTATACCACAACATATGTCTTGTTGGATGAGGGATGGTCCCCTTGTAGTTTTCTTTACAACAAACGTTTAGTTTCAATTGCCTATTTTCTTCTTACGAGAAAGCCACCATGAAATTGACTTTGGAAATATCATCTTTGAGCTCCCTGATCTGTGCCTCTTTCTCTTTGATTATGTATTTAGCTGGCTTATCTTCATGTTTCTCTTCTTCTAGGTTTTCCATTTCAATTTTAGGAGGTATCTCTTCCTCATGCTGCAAAGGTGCATCATCTCTATCTCTAGGTGATTTCTTTCTTATATCTTCAACCTGCACTTCTTCATTGATAACCTCCTTAGGTAAATTTATATCTTGAGATATATTTTTATGCCTAGACATCTCTGTTATTTCAGGGGCAAACATCAACCTCTTACCTCTGATATATGTCTTTGAATTTTCTACTCTAGGTTGTGTGTTTGTCACTGATGGCTTGTTTGATGAGCCAACTTCGTGTGGGATAGATGGTGCTATGGGAGTGCTTTGACGCTTTGGCTGGTTTGAGGTAGGCATAAGATCAGCTACCTCCAAGAAGGTCTCCCACGGCACGTTGATTTGTGCGAGTTGGTGGAGGACTATTTTTTTATCAAGGCATGATGAAATAAACTAATTGAATGATCCTTTCCCTTTGACTGCACCTTCTCTATCATTTTAACCAAAATTCCGAACATGTAGTGAGGTAAGTTGAGGAAATTTTGAGAAGTAAAATGCATAAAAAACATGATGTGATATTGATAAAAAAAATTTGAACCGACCCTCACAAGTGAATTATTTCATGATAGTTCTCATCAAGGGGGTGTGCTTATCCAACAATTGCCTGCTAGGAAAGATATGAGAAGGGGATTCTTTATATTGTGGTTTCAAGAAAGACTCATAGTGCTCAATATCTAAATCCATCCCCTTGAACCAAATCTATCCTTCATTAGGGATTGTAGCAATTAAAGATATAATCTCTTCTGACACCATGGCCCCTACAATTGTGACATGGTATTTTCTAAAATTGATAGAAAATAAACTTGTCAAGTCTTGGTTATAACCCACCTCCTACACTTTCTTACAAAACCCTAGGAAACCTACCTCTTCAAATGAATTCCTTATAAAATATGATACATTGAACTCCTTCATATAAATAGGCTCATATCTTGAGATCTTTCCTGCTCTGAGCTTCATCTTTTCACTAGTCCATGTCATGTTTGATTTATTTTTTTTGACAAGAAACCATAGTTCCATGGAAGAATGGGCAAAGGGAACTGAACTGAAAAATAGGGGAAAAAGAGAAACAAGTTGGATTGAGGAAATGAAGGGGGTAAATTATGGGGAGTAGGGAAATGTTTTTAGAACACAATGAAAGTGGAATTTCTGGATTTGAGTGAGGGAAAAGGGACTGAAGAAGGAAAATACAGTCCTAGTCTAACATCGCAAAAACTAGCTTGGGTTTGTGTGGGAAATTGATGAAATGAGTGAAATAAAGTGAGGGTAATGGAAGAGAGTTCCTAATGAATAGTATTAGGGATATAAACTAGGAAATTTCCTTATCAAGTGAAGCAAAACCATGAAATCACAAAAGCGTAGCAATAAAACCTAGGGAAGGAGTTTATCAATTTTGTGAAGAAATTGACTGAAGCAGGGATTGTTAATTGTCCCAGTTACTTGTTTGAAGATGTTTGAAAAAATGAGATGGAGTTTTCACCTGTTCTTTCCCTCCTTATGTCTCCAAATAAAAAATGCAGCAAGTTTCCAGAAATGCAAAAAAAGTGCAAGAAGTTGTTGAATTGCGCAAATTGGTGATGTAATATGAAATTTTGATGGTTGTGGGATGTTCTGAAATGCATGGGAGGAGCTCTTAAATACTTGGATGGATAAAATTAATCCTTGCGAAGCTTTATTTATCTTTATATCTCAAAAAACTCGATTTTTGCATGTTTAGTGGAGTGACATCATGTAATTTACCAAATGACTTAATGATGTGCTTTATTCCGTAAGTACTAACTCCCATGACATTTACTTGTTTTGAATGAAGGTGACATGATTCTAAATTGAAAAATGATGACACTCATGACATTCTCATGATCAACTCTATGACACCATGACTCTTCTTTTTCAGATTCTAAATAATGACACTTGATGAAAGAAAAATAACCTATGGTGACTTAATGACTCATGAAACTAATATGATTTGATCTTGATGACCATGACATGAGAGCGAAAATCAAACTTAAACAATGACTTGACCATTTAAAAACCAAGAGACGTGTCAAATTTTAGTTGAAAATGTAACAAACTGACCATAAGACCTTATCAATCACATGGAAAAAGTACATTTGATCATTGGTGACTCATAGACACTAACATTGGCTCCAATTGGGGATGGAAACTCCTTTAGGAGGTGTTATGAACACCGTAGACCAGGTAGCCTCATCCATTGGGAAACGGAGTCAAAATAAAACACCTGACACTAAAATGACTGGCTAACTAATCTAAGAAACATAAAAACTGACTTGACTCAAAAAATTATTTGATTTTTAACTTTAAATAGAAAAAGGTATCTGATCAGAGAAGCCTTATGGCCTTCTCCTCGGGCTTCAAACTTCTTTGACAACTCATTTATTCTTTGACAACAAATAAATTTTTATTCACAATGAAAGTGAAATATTTTCTTCATTAACTAAGATAGTGTTTGAGGATCCTACCATTCATCAGTTCTCCTGGAAGTGCTTTCCCATAAAGATATTCTAATAAGTAGGGTCCTTTCCATAATTTATCAAACTTACCATGTTTTCCTTTGTCCTCATTTCAGGAATTCTATCGGAGCACAACATCTGCCAATTTAAAATCATCAAATTTGGTTTTCTTGTCATAAATATTCTTGATATTTACCTCGCCCTTTGAGGTGTTATTGAAAAAATCTTCCCTAGACTGTTGAAAATCGATCATTTGATTAATTTGTCAGTGAGTGTCATTTGGCTCACTTTCAATCTCTTGTAGGATTTTCATCACCGACACTGCTAGATAAGTTGGAAAAATTGTATCTACACCATATACCAGCTGAAAAGGTGACATGTCGATAGAATTATTTGTGCTAACTTTTTCTGCCAAGAGAGCATTAATTAATTTTTTGTGCCAATTCATTTTGTTTTCTTGCAGTAGATTTTTTATTATGTTCACCAATTACTTGTTTTATGATTCAGTGAACCCATTTCCTTGAGGTAAATATGATGTTGAATGCCTGAGTATTACGTGATATTTATCACAAAATTATTTCATATTTTTGGATTTGAAGGTTGTTGCATTGTCAGTAATGATTTTCTGTGGGAATCCAAAACGAGACAGAATATTACTCTCCAAAAATCGAATAATTACTCTGTCTGTAGCTTGTCTCGTGGGGATGGAGTAAATCCACATTTTGAAATAGTTGGTGGTAGTGAGTATCCACTTATGATGAGCTGATGACGAAGGATGAATCTCACCGATGAATTCAAGCCTTCACTGCTGGAAGGGTGCTTGGACTGCAATTGGTTTCAAGGGAAGCGGTAACAATTTTCTTTTTCCTTGTAAAACTGGGCATTCATTACAACTCATGACTGTTTAATATTCATTTGAAAACAAACTCAACCAATAGAAGCCAACCCTCAATATCTTATTTTTTGTAGTTTTCTAAAAATGATGACCACCATAATCACCTTTATGGAAATCATTCATCATCTTTTCAACTTCACTTTCTACCAAACAATTTAATAAAACCTCTCCTAGATCTTTCCAATATAAAGCATTTTTAAGAATACAATATTTAAGATCTCTCAATTTTATACGACTACCTTTACTCTTGGGAGAACCTGCTAGAGGATACAAATGTTGCAACACATGAACGATATCGAAATACCATGGCGATGAGGTAAAAATTTGGGATACCAGAGGAAATGAATCAACCTCCCAGTCCTCAGGAATTTCAGCAATAAATTTTATGTCTAAATCATGTAAGTTAGGGTCTGCCATGAGCTTAGATAAGCCTTTAACTTTGATAAGTTTTGTATGTATTATTTCTAAATAATATTCTAGCATAGTTTTTAGTATGAATCTTAATCACAAGTGTACAAAAAAGGCTCACTTTAGCTGTGCATAACAAACAACCCTAACAACAAAGATGGCTACCAATATCTTTAGATATGAAATTAGGTGACCAAGAGAAATGTTGAAAAAATCTAGATCTATGCATGAAAATACATTAAGCAGTAAATAAAAACAAGAGTTGCTCCATGCATCCAATAGACAAGACAAAAATATGTTGAATGAATTTTGTATTAATCGCACCTAGGAGGAAAAAATAGAAGGATGTTACTAGTTCTCCTCAATGGGATGCGTTCTTGTAAGTCCTCAGCACATCAGATCTGAAATTCCTCTCTCTTGATGCTATAGAAAACCCAGACAAAAATGGAACTGAAAGGGAGCTCACAGGAAAAAAGATATAAAAATATGACAATGATGGTGGATCAGATTCAGACCGAAAGTCTAGATCCACAGTGATCTTTAGGCAACAAAAGGTAGTGAGTGAATGGAAAAACCCTTCTATTTATAACAAAATATTGAGTTAGTCTAGATATTGGTGCATAATTAAAATATTATTAACCAAATCAAGATCAAACTTTTATGGAATATTTTATTATATTTGTTGGAGGGAAAAAGAATTTCACTTGGGTCAAATCCCTTTATTTGTAAATAATAAATAAATAAATGATTTATTTATTATTTTAAGGATGTGGTTGAGTAATAATCAAATAAATAATGATTTATTTAATTATTTAAGAGTGATTTAGTCAAATTTAACAAGGAATATTATTTAAATAAGGTTTAAATAATTATTCCTAGAAAATAATAAGATAAATAATGATTTATCTAATTAATTTTCCTGTTTTGGGTTAAATATGACCAGGAATATTAATTAAACTATTGTTTAACTAATTATTCCTTGAGGAAAATCATACAAATGTAGATTTATTTAATATTTCCTCATGGGGTTTCCTGTTTAGACCATAAACAACTTAATAAAGGTGGTTTTCTAAGTTATTTTTCATAGTGAAAGAAATTTTACTTAGGGCAAAATTGGTCTTACATGGTGTACTTAGGTCCATCTAAGTGTAACAGGTTAGATGACCAAAAAATGGTGTAACAGATTTCCCCCCAGCATGCGAGCGTTAGGAGCTAATCGTATCGCCGAAGTACATTGTAAGAACTCAATCACTAGACACTGAAAGGGAAGTCAAAGAGAGAGAAATATAAGGTTGAACGAAGCACTAAAAGACTAGACCCTGAGGAGGTGAGACTTATAGGTGTGACAAGTCTATTTTCTGAGTGAGTGCTTGTGCTATAGGCGGCGGGGGAGGCATACCAATTTCCGCCAAGACAAAGTACAAATAATAATTCGTCCAGTAAACAAGGGACTAAACAATATAGTACATGCTGGCATAAACATGAGTCAGGTAAAAACATGATAATGAATCCCACATACATACTGTGACTAGGATAATAGCCAAAACTTATACAATAATATTTGAGTACATGAGATAAAAATACAACCCAAATGCCCCTGTAAACATGAAAGGGCTCTGAAAATTTGACTGATACATGAAAAAAAAAAGGCGCAACAAGCAGATGAGGCCGGCATCATCAAATATATGGAGCTGCATAAAAGGTTGTAATGAAGAGGTCATCCGGGCATGTGGGTGGTTACCTGTAGGGTCACCCCCTCATAAGGGCTGAAAACATCTCACACACACCCAGGAATCACCGGTATCTGCTACTGCATCACTGAACCATAAAATATACAGATCTCGATCATGTTGAAAGGAGCTAGAGTTGAGAAACAATCAAGTCAAAGGGCAATATGGAGTCCCTTTGCTTGATCCGAGGTATCGAAAAAGAGTGGAAGCTGGAACCAAGGTACACCGCCCTCTAGATTTGTCTTCTGGAATGAATGATCTAATGTCGACAAAAGGGGGTTTGCCATAGGTGAGGAAATAAGGGATCCTCATCTAAGGTACGAGAGAAAATAGTAGAATGACTGACAGACTAACATCAGGGATGATGATGAAATGGAGGATACTAAGTAGTAGACGGACGACTTCCCTTTTTAGAGCATAAAGGGCATGGATGACCTGGCAGCGACTGACACATATCATTAGGGATAGGGGATAGTAGGACTGAAGGCCATAATGTGCGACACAAGAGAGGAACCAACAATAAAGAATGGAGGACTATAGAAGGATACAAAGGGACTCGGGATAGACTCCATGAATGCGATGATGACTCAACTCGAATGCTCTAAACAAGGGTGACTCGATGATGCTGCCACACAGAAAAGGTCCAATGGGGACCATAAAATACATGAGCACATGATGGTTATTCATGGCAAAAATTGACACAAGCATGGATATGTATGAAGGAAAAGTGTTGCCCCAAGTACAAGTGTTGCAAGTGAAGAAAGTCGATTTTTAGGAGTGGTGAAGTGACCCTTCTTGGACGAAATGTGTCCTAGTGAAGTATCAAATCACAAAAAAATAACAGATACCTATTTGAGGGCTCGGTGAGAGATTTCCAACAATACATATGGTTTGTGAAACTGAGCTACGGTTTGGCCGTAGTAGGCGAAAGAAAAATCAGGGGTTCCTCTTTTAATAAGGCATTTTCCCTCCAAATTCACTCCTTTGCATGCAGAGCTTTGGTGAATGTAGAGAGGAGAGAAGGCCCTAAATCTGGCGGTGATCGTAGCAGAAAAATCGACTGTTGGAATCGAGATGCGTCAGTTGCAGGTAAAAGGCCTAACCCTACTCTTTCATTTCAGTGGATTGAAAGTTTAGTTTAGGTCCCCATAGCTCAGTAACAGACCCGTGCTCCTCTTCACGGTCGGGTCGCACTTTTTGGGGCAAAAAATGCAACCTGGGTAGTAGGTTTTGGGAAAAACACTACGACCTGTCCCAGGATTGGGCTTGAAAAGTGCGACTTCAGAGAGAGGGGTTTTTCTGTGTTGTTTTTTGGCTGAGAACTGAGTTTTTTTTATGTTTGGATACAGTCTTTCCTATCTGTACACTGAAAAATATAATGGTTTTTGTAGATATGGTAGAATTACAGATCAACTAGAGAGAGAGAGACCTGGGCACATTATAGTAAGAGATCCAGGAGGATCAAGGTGTTCGCAATGCATTGGCCAGGTTTGGGGTTTTGAAGTTTGTGGAGAACCCTTTTATGAGAGCTGGAGAGCCCTTATTGGCCTGGATTTTCAGCTATTGGGACCCAAACCGTGAGTTCTTTATAATGCAGGGGCGCCGAATCAAGTTGGCGGTCCAGGATATATATTTCCTGACTGGTCTCCCACCACTTGGGATGGTTGGGAATACTCAACCAGTGTTACCACGAGGGCAGAACATCATGGAGTTTATAGAGTGCCATTGTCGACCAGGTCTCCGTGTCAAAGAGACACGGATACCTATTGGGGATCTAGAGAGGTTAGAGACCTGTGTTGTGGCCACAACAATGCTATGGATCCTGGGCATCCAGGCACTCCACCACATCACTGGAGGGCAGATGATGCAAGTGGAGAGTGTGTTGAGTGGGACCTACTATGGGTGGGCCCAAATGATGTTGTCATCATTGAAATGACAGTTTTCACTATGCAAGCGACAAGTGAACCATGACTGTGTATATGGTACAGTGTTGTGCTCGCTCTTCTTTCAGAAGATCTCAACACTTCGACCTTGTATACAACTCCAAGATGGGGGGCCGAGAGAGCCCTGGATGCGCTAGTGGGAGAAACTACTGTGCAGAGGAGGAGGTGGGGCAGTCGGACGGGTGTTCCGACCCAAGTTCTTTGCTCATTGGGATCATATTTCATTGTACATAGACGACTATCCCTATAGTGGGATGAGTTATCGTGGGGACCCAGATTTTCCACTACCGCCTGGTCGAGTATGGGGTCCCGATGGTAAGTGACAAATTGCTAATATTTTATGTGCATTGTAAAGTTTTAGAATATTGTATATGGTATTGATTCGTCCACTTTTGGTATGCATATACAACATCAATAAAATCAGCCGGGTATATGGGACGACCTATAGTATTAGGAATTGCCGGACCTAGTGGGTCAAGAGTGTCACAAAATGAGGATGAAGCAGCCCTCCTGGAGGATATCCGTCGTAGATGTGAGAGGCTTTTGACCGGTGTTTCAGAGCACAGCTGGCAAGACTCAGATGACCAGTACATAGAGCCATGTATTGGTCTACCCTTGGAATGACAAGGGGTCATGTGGCGCATGGAGATGGTCGGAAAGGGGATGCGCGATCTACGAGCTACATGAACATAGCCATTGGCTCAGGATCCTCTAGATAGTGATTAGTGTGTAGGGTTAGGTGGTGCCCCCAGTTTTGAGTTTTTTGTAACATGCTATGGGCATGTCATATGTATCAGAGTTGATGGACTCTAAGACATTTTATACGACACATATTATGAATATGCATTGTTTTGATGGTTTTATGTTATTTTCTTTCGTTAAATGTGTGTGCTAAATTCCAATATAGAATATTGTTTGCAATGCTATCTACATAGTGATTTTGTGCTCTACGTACATGATTGAATGTAATGATTTCAAATTCATGCATCAAAAGCTTCACTCGTAAATATATTCTAAAAAGGATACAATTATGCACATAATACACACCATTCAATTGCATGAAAAGAAGTAGGGAATATAAAATAACATGAAGGTGGAGGATGCGATGGGATAGGGTATCAGCTAATAAACCTTAGACTCCATCATATTCGGCATGATTTTTGGTGGCAGTACCAATGCATACACCGTTCAAGAGAACAAGCGAATGCAAGGGGGTAAATATGGCCCAACCTACTGAGGCTAGATTCCGAGAGTAACGACTTGCACCATTGGCATAACCGATATAAGGTGTGGACGGGAGGTCCATCTGAAAGGTGCCACAAGAAAATTAATGGGAGGATGATGAACAATGCTGGCAACCTAAGCGCAAAGTAGAAATCTAACACACACCGCAAGAGGGAGCGATCTGGGTAGGATGTCTACTACTCACATGTCGACGGTTAGGTGGAGTGTGGGAGCTACCGGAGGTGTAGCTTGTGCTCAGGCTACAAAATTCACTATAGACACGGATCGTGCCATCCCGCTTATGGGCGGGAAAGATGAAGTCAGGGGTGGATAAGGCTTCCATGATGTCATCATCACAATAGAAGATGGAGTGAATAGAGGAAGGGAGACCACATGATGCGGCGAAGCTACCTGACTCATCATCATGAGAAGAAAGGGTCACATGTACATCATCATGGGGGATGATGAAAGAACAAGCAGATAAGGGATCTATCGATGTTGAGCCCAGGGTGATCACTGAAGGGAGGTCAAGCGAAACAACAGGGGAAGATGCAAAGGGAGCTTCCACCAAGGGTCTCGTGGATGATGATAGGTAGAGGATGGTGGCAGCAGGCTCTGTCATCTCAACATCGGGAGGGGGAATGTCAATGGGAGTGGGTAAATCCTCAAGCTGGCCTGCAGCATACTGCGCAAGTATGGGAGAGGTGGATTGGTTATGTTCAACCTCGTACTCCCAAACTACCTCCAAAGAGGCGCGGTAATGTGTAAGGTAGGGATAATGGTGGGAATAATGGCCATGGAGATCACACAAAGCATACGGTTGATTGGTGTGAATATTCTTAGGGTTCTTGGCTATAGTCGAGGAAGAAATAGAGGCTTCAGGGACTGTAGACTCAGGGAACACAACATTAACCATGGGCTTGATACGGTGCAGTTTGGGATAGTTATGGGTGGCATGGTTGATGACATAACACAAAGAAAAAGGCTTTAGAGGTGGAGGAGGAGCAGGGTCAGTCGGGGCAGCCTTGTTTTCTGATGCCCGCTTGCGAGCTTTTCCCTTCTTACCCGAAGTTGTCGCAATAGGAGAAGGTTCATGTTGAGGTGGCTATGGCACTATAGCAGTGGGAGAAGTCATGGGGACCAGTTGAACCAGGGTCAAAGAAAGGTAAGGCTTGTGTTGTCTAGGGGGGTAGTGGCTGGGGGATCAAGGTACCAGACGAGAATCCTGAGGGTCAAGTTAGGAAGAGAGAGGGTAGCCATGATACGTACTGAATACACTCCAGGAGGGGGAGCTAGGAACGGTATCTAACCAGAGGGGTAATGGCTGGGCGGGATGGCTTCGAGATGGTTAAGGCATGGAGGAACTATTCAAGGAGGGTAGAAGGGCCCATGAACACTAGCTGTAGGTGAAGGGCCAGGAGGAGGGGGTCCATAAGGCTAAATCAAAGGGCTAGGAGTAGGCTGCAGAGCGCGAGGCTACTGAATAGCTGAACCAGGCCGCTTGAGGGAGGCCCGAGACGATTTCATCATGCTAAAATTCGATGAGCTGGGATTAGAGACTAGAGGAGGAAGACTAGGGAATGTACCAAGAAAAGAGGAGTCTTTATAGAATCCTGGTGAGACACTAGTCAAAGGATCGACGATTTGCTTATTGGCCATGGAAGAGATGATCAGACTCAGGGGGGGTTTGAGACTTCGGCTAGTAATATGTCAACTAGTAAATGGTGACTATCTTTCCATTATGAGTGGATGACATCTTGCGATGAATTGCATATGGGACAGGAGACATCGCATAGGTGTAGATACAACCCAATAGAATGTTGTAATCTAAGGGGGCATCTATGACTTCTACTTCAACGCAAACAGCCTTGCCCGCAAGAGTAATAGGACAATTGCGGAATAGGCCAATGGGTTGGGAGGTGTGGCCATCCCACAATTGTAGAGTGATCATGGAAGGAGCCAACTCAAGTGATCCAATTTTTTTCCAAACCAAAGTAGACATCACACAGGTGGATGCCCCCTCATCAATGATACATCGAGAAACATTGGTGTTCCAGGTCTTGACTGGGATTTGAAAAGTGAATGAAGCAGGGAGAGGAGGATGTTTTGACCGAACAACATCAAAGACGATCAATCGATCATATAAAGGATCTACAACACCCAAGGAAGATATTAGAGCTTTTCATTGTGAAGGGCACGACTGGAGGAGTTCTAGCGTTGAGATGGTAGCAGGAGATTGTGCCAAATCATCTACTATGTTATACAAATGGGTAGCATTGCCAGAAGCAGCGTTTCGACGTAATGGTCCCTTAGGGATCTCGATATGAACCTCTGCCTTAGGCTGAGGGATTTGAAAAGGACCATTAGCTGTTGAAAGAGGCTCTATAGAACCTAAAGAAGGGGGCTCGGGGACAGACGTAGCGGGAGGCCTGTTGTACTGACGAGACCGAGTTTGAAGGTTGAGGTCTACGGTTATAGCTAGGTCAGAATTCATCATGAGAATATGGAATCAGGGGTACCATATGGAAGAGGTTGAGTGGCCACCTGAACTTCAGGTGGTTATGTAGCCACAAATCGTTGTCGAGGGAAAGGTTTAGTAAACACAACCGGTTGACTAGGCACATCACTGGGAGGGACGGAAGGGGAGGCTTGTTGTCCCCGCAATGTTGCTTGAGACTCCCACATATGCTTCATATGTGGTAAAAGAGACAATCATGCATGTAATGACCATAAACACCACAACAAGAACACAGCTTGTTCGTTCAAATAGGCCTGTCCTACTAGGGCTGAGTGCCCTATTGCTGGTTAGCAGTTTTAGGAGCATTATTTTGAGTATTGGGTCCAGTATTACCAGAGGAAGATTTATTTTGAGTGCCTTTACTCTTCTTTTAGGAAGGAGGATGATTAGTCGCACCCTGCTGTGCATACACCTACCCCTGAGGGGGTGGTGGCTGCTGGTGCGGGGGTTGAGAAGGCAAGGGAGGCAGAGGTGCTAATGCTAGAGGAGATGGAGCACCATGCTATGGATATAGATAATAAGGAGGTTGGACAACATTGTGGTAAACAGGAGGTTGGGAAAAAGGATGAGGCATGCTGTATCCTGGATACATGCTACCGAGAGGGGGATAAGTGCAAGAGGTGCTAGGCCCCCCCTAAGGAAAACCATAGCTCATGGGAAACTAACCGTATGGATGAGAGAGAGCTCCAATGATACCGTCAGTGGCATGAGATTACCCCATTGTGTTGGCACCACTTGGTCTAGGAAGATCAGGTAGAATGGTATAAACATAACCCGACTGAGCGTAGATCAGGTCATATTTTAACGCAATTTGGAGAGCGGCTTCTTTGGTTTGAGGGAAATGTGATGAGACATATTTTCCGATAGCATGCAAGAGAGATCTAAGGAACTAGTCCATTTAGACCTGGTCTTTGAAGGTAGGGGGTCGACATAGGCTCTTTCTTCTTCGTCACTCTTGGACATGATTAGATAGGCAGGTCGAGATGATTAACGAAAATAAGTCAAAAGTTCGGTACCAGTGTCATAACGAAGGGGAAGCTGGAAATAAGATAGAAAAGCTCGAGCAAGAGATGCAAAGGTGGTATGAGAGGATCAGGCCTGATCAACATACCAGTTAGAAGCTTCACCTGTAAGTGTATGTTGGAACAACCGAAGACAGACAAAGTCATCGGTAATGGAGTTAGAGGAACACTACATGTGGAAAGATCGAACATGATTTGTAGGATATTCTCCAGCAAGGCCTTCAAACTTGGGGATGTCCAAAGGGAGCTTGGTCGGCATAGCAGGCCAACTAGCTTCATGGTGTATAGGGTCATTGATAAACTGGTTAAAATCGGGAATACTGAGGCCTACCATATAGGGGAGCAAGGGAGCAGTTAGGGTGGTTCCTATTGCGGTCCCACTAGTAGTATTCCCGCCTTTAGGGCCGGGGCTACCACCAGCGTTAGGTCTTGAACTAGACATGGTGAAGGTGATAGGGGGTGAACCAGAAGGGGAGCCCAATGAAAAAAAAGAGGAGTCAGAGTGCGGATTTGGTGGAGGAATAACTCGAATCTCATGCAGAGGAGTAATTATTCCTACCAGAAACTGAGGATGCAGGCCAAGAAGTCTCCGAGATAAATGCCTTGGTGGCGCAATGGCGACGACACAAACACGACACAAAGGGAAGAAAGACCAAAAAGGGTGGAGAGGTGCAAGATCAACTGTTACAATGTTGAAACAAGGGTAGAGAGGTGCAGGATCAATTGATTTCAATGTTAAAGTCTTTTCTTGGAAGTGTTAACCAAGCTCTTCTTCACTTAGGGTTTGTTTGTAAAGTGTTTAAATTTTAATTTTTAAACCCAGAAGTTTGTAGAGAAAAAGAAAAAGTGTGTTGTATAACTGTAAATAAACCTGTAGATAACAGTATATGAAACTGGAAGAATAGAAAATAAACAACTAATAATGCAATAATATAAATGCAAGGAGGCGGGCCTCTCAACAAGTAGTCTGTGGGTGGGCAAAAATCTAGTCAAAACACACCAAAATAACCAATATATATAAGTTCAGGAGCGACAGGGATCTAAAGGTCAAATCTGCTGGAAATAGGTGCATAAAAACAACAAAAAATCAGAGGAAAAATTGTTGTAAATGAGGTGGCGAAAGGCTATCTCCTGGAGGGAAGCGGAGGGGACCCTAGAGGAAAACCAAAAAAAAACTGAAAAGAGGTGTTTTGGATGGATAAATAACCAATCTAAAGTGGATCTGAAGGTAAGGTATCAGATCTGAAAAAATGGTTGAACACTCTGAAAATTTCAGACAGCTTGCAGCAACTAAAACTCTTCCACAAAGTGTGGAGGGTACAGAAGCCCTAGAGGGCTAGGTTCCCACTTAGATGAGTAAAACAGAACAAGTATAGGTCCAAATGGGTGGAGATGGAGGTCAGACAACCCTGAACAGAGGCCCAAACAAACCCATAAAACTTTCAGAAAAATTCCCGCAAAAAGTCCAGTTCACAGTTTCTGACCTGATTTCTGCAGAGGTCGCATTTTTTGGTTTCTTTTTTGTTCCCTGGAGATTCGGGTCATAGGTTTTGGCACAAAAAGTGTGACCTGCACTTCCGGCACTCTTGGGAGCAGATTTTAGCAGAATGTGTTGTCTCAGCTATGGCTGATGTCTATCACCTGCGAAATAGGCTCGAAAACACACAAAAGTTAGAATTTTTAATGTTTTAGGGTTTTATAAGTTAGAAGCAACATCCAGAAAATTAAAACAAGAATCTGAAGAGAAATAATAGGGTTTGAAGAAGCTGGATATGTAGGGATCTGAAAAATGACAGCGTTTGTAATCGTAAACTCGTGTGGAGTCGCCAGTTGTTAGTATTAATCTTAATCGTAAGTGTACGGAAAAGGCTCACTTTAGCCGTGCATAAAAAACAACCCTAACAACAAAGATGGCTGCCAATATCTTTAGATCTACAATTAGGTGACCAAGATAAATGTTTCAAAAATCTATATCTATGCATTAAAAGACATTAAGAAGTAAATAAAACCAAGAGTTGCTCCATGCATCCAATAAACAAGACAAGAATATGTTGAATGAATTTTGTATCAATGGCACCTGGGAGGAAAACATAGAAGGATGGTACCAGTTCTCTTCAATGTAATGGGTTCTTGTAAGTCCGTAGCAATTCAGATCTAAAATTTCTCTCTCTTGATGGTGTAGAAAACCTTGACAAAAATGGAACTCAAAGGGAGCTTGCAAGCAAAAAGATAGAAAAATATGTCAATGATGGTGATTCAAAGTCAGGCCAAAAGTATAGATCCAGAGTGATCTTTAGGCAACAAAAGGTAGTAAGTGAATGGAAAAACCCTTCTATTTATAACAAAATATTGATTTAGTCTAGATATTGGTGCATAATTAAAATATTATTAACCAAATTAAGATCCAACTTTTATGGAATATTTTAGTATATTTGTTGGAGGGAAAAATAATTTGAGTTGGGTCAAAACCCTTTATTTTTAAATAATAAATAAATAAATGATTTATTTATTATTTTAAGGACATGATTGACTAATAATCAAATAAATATTGATTTATTTAATTATTTAAGAGTGATTTAGTAAATTTAATGTATGAATACATTTAGATATTTAAATAATTATTCCTAGAAAATAATAAGATAAATAATGATTTATCTAATTAATTTTCCTATTTTGGGTTAATTACTATCAGAATATTAATTAAACTATTTTTTAACTAATTATTCCTTGAGGAAAATCAAACAAATGTAGATTTATTTAATATTTCCTCATGGGGTTTCCTGTTTAGACCATAAACAACTTAATAAAGGTGGTTTAATAAGGTATTTTTCATAGTGAAAGCAATTTTACTTTGGGTAAAATTGGTCTTACATGGTGTGCTTAGGTCCATCTAATAGTAACAGGTTAGATGACCAAAAAATGGTGTAACAATAGCAACTATCCGCTTACCACACCTTCCTTTAGGACCATTCTGTGTTAATACACCTTTGACAACAACATTCGTAACATACAAAAGGACATGAGAATCAAGGATATAAACTCGAAAATCCTTAAAATATTTAACTAGTGCCAATGCCTATTTCTCAATAATATTATATTTCAAAGCCCCATCTCTTATTTTCCTACTAAAGAAGATAATTGGTTGCTCTGTTTTCTGATGTTTCTTTTGCATGGGGATAACATCTAATTTATGTTCAGAGGCAAAGGAAAAGATGATGAAATCAAGTGTATAGTCTAGACTAATAAGGATACGAGCATGAGATAATGCAAAACTAACTTGATTGAATTATTTTCTTGGCTCATCATATCATTCCACCTCGATTCTTTTCTTTAACATATTGGTGATTCCCCTTAAGTGTTCAACAAGGTTAGGAATAAAACTTCTCAAGAAATTGATCTTACCATTGAATGATTGAATTTCATTCTTACTCCTAGGATAATCCAGATTCTGAATTGCCTCAATCCTTGAATGATCTACTCAGATGTCATATTTGGATATGATATTACTGAGCAATTTTCCCTCCTCCATAGCAAAGAAACTTTTCTTTTGATTCAGCGATATGCCAATTTTTCTGCATCTTTCAAAGGCTGTCTTTAAGTGCTACAAGTTTTCTTCATCTGCCTTGTAAAAAATTGTTATGTCATCAAAGATAAATGACCAAAGGCACGTCCTTCTCATTGTAAAATGCGATACCCATTTCTTGATAGAAAGTTTCTCCTAAATTATTCAATCCAAAGGGCATTTTAGCATACATAAAAGTACCCCGAGTTTTGTGAATGATGTCTTTTCTTGGTCATCTAGATGAACCAAGATCTGATTGTACTCGGAATATCCATATAACAATGAAATCATGGAATAACCAACTATCCTTTGTAGGATATGATCTAGCTTTGGAAGTGTATAGTTTTCCTTCAATGACACTTTATTCAAATTGTGGAAATCAATACAAAAGCGAATACCACATGTCTTCTTTATTACTGGTACTAAATTTGACATCCAATTTAAGAAACAGAGGGACAATAATACCACTAGTATACAATCTGTTGAATTCCTTTTCAAAGGAGGCATCAATTTTGGATTCATCCTTCTAAGCTTATGACGGAAAGGCTTCTCATAATATTTTATGGGAATTGTATGTTGAATTATGCTCTTGTCATACACCTTTAAATCACTATATATCCATGCGAAAACATAAAAAAATTCATTCACGAGTGACACATATTTACCTTTCATATTTGGACTCGAAGACTTTGATATCTTAACCATTTTAGGCTTCTTAGGAATGCCATGATTAAGATCTTCTACTCCTACCTTAATTTGTAGCATTATTCATTTCCGTGTAACATCATCCTGATCAAAAGTCTCCTCCAAGGGTACCAGACCTCTTGGAATTGAGATATCTTTCAGCTGTAGTACTGTCAATTCTGCTACATGTATTTCTTGGTTATCTTCATAAAACTGATTATCAATTTATGAGCTAACAAAATCTTCCTCCATCTGCAAGAAATTGTCAATTTGTGTGTCATTATGGAAGACTTGCCAATATCGAACATTTTTTAGAACAATAGGGCGATGTTTGACATTGATCTCATACTTATTTTTCGGATAAAACATAATCTTGAACATACTACCTAAATTTGCAAGGGCATCAACAATGATATTATTGTTCCTTCGAATCAATGATATACTATATTTGGTGAAATTATTAAGAATGTCTAATACTTCATTATGGTATGCTCGCATTCTATGATGTTTGGCCTGGTATTACCCTTTGACTTTATTTATTACCAACTCAGAGTTGCGAAATAGATAAATCTTCTTAGCACCTAGTTTCTTGAGAATTTTAAGACCAGCTATCAAAGCCTCATGTTCTGCCTCATTGTTGGAACAATCAAATGCCAATTTATAAGAACACATCTAGACATTAGGAGGAAGATGAGATGACTAATTCATGGGACCACTAATCCAAATTCCAATTCCAACTCCTTCCTTAGCTAAGGCTCCATCAAAGTCCATAGTCCACAAGCCATTTACTTCATTGGGAAGCTCACTTTTGGATGACTGATTTTGATTATCTGTTTGAGAATGATCTGCTATCCCAATAGGCTCTGTCTCATTCAATGTTTTAGTTGTATTTTTTACTGATACACTTGGATGCAAGTTTCTTGGTCCCATTTTTCTCTTTTTTGCACTTCAAATTTCTTGAACACGATCTGAAATATAAACAATTTCTGCTCTTTCTTCCATCAAATCCTCTAACAATGTTGAAAAATCATCATTGTATAAAAAAATGAATCTAAATATATATGAACAACATGAATTGGGTGGGTTTTTCTTTGCAACTAATCATGTAAGTCATCTTTTTTCCCTATATAATTTTTTAAGTTGTCCAAAAACTAGTATAGTAGCATAAGAAAAGTCTAACTCCAAATCACCTTTAAGTTTGTCTCCCCATGACCGGGAGAGAAGCATTCCATATCTCGGAGGAATTTCAGCTACAACAACATCCATAAGAACAATATTAGCTATAATTTGATCTAAGGACACCACTAATCCTTTGATGATACCAAGACACTTAACCCTTCAGAGTCAAAAGAGTAAATGTCATGGTATGGCCTGGTAATATCCAATCCTAGTTTTTCCATGATGGCTTTAGGCATGAGATTATGTGAGGCCCCAAAGTCTAACAAAACATTATTTAGAATGAATTCATGATTTCTAAGACTGAGGTAGAAAGGTGGAACTTCACTGTCTTCTAAGTTGCCATCTACAACAAGGCCAAACAAAAGCTCGGGGTGGTCATCACTAACATTCACCATATCATACATTTGGTCAACCTTAAGAATCTTGGCTACTTGAAACTTGTATTGGTCATTCTTGATTTATTCAGTCAATGGAATTGAGGCTTTAAGATTTGAAATTTCATTCTCAAGACTGAATAAGAATATTTGTTTTCTACCTCTTTAGATGGTAATTCCTTCTTTTCGGGTTGTTCTCTGATTGGGATATCCTTTTTTTGTCCTCTAGCTTGAATCTCTTTCTCTTTCTTTATATTTCTAGTGTAATATTCATTAATTTTTCCCTGATTTGTAACAATAGGTCCTTTTCATTATTCTGATTTGAAGTTATGGGCACATTCCTATTTCTCAGGCCATATTGCCCTTTCACTTTACTAATGGAATTGTGGTAACCTCTTTGATAATCATCTCTTTTTACTACAACATATCATCATTAGAAATAACATAGTGTTGATCATTAGGTACATAAGGTTCTTTAGAAAATTCATCCTCCTCAGTCAAGAAAATAGGTTGCTCGTTTTCCTCAGAAGTATGACTTTCTTCTGATATTTTTTTTTCTTAATCATGGCATTTTGCATAATTTTGTTGAAAAGGAGCATGGATCTATTGCTGACCTTGTTGATATTGACCCCTATGCTCTCTTTGTTTGATCCTGCATTAAGTTTTCTGTTGTTGGATTTTGAAGTTGGGACTTATGATTTGTGGTTCTGCTTATCTATCTATGATGGTCATATTTTCCATCATCTTCTCCATTTTCTTAATAAAAGTATCAAGTTTACCCTCAAATGAATTGGATGGATCCTCCTTTATAGTAACCCTCTTTACTGATTTTCATTTTTGACTTTTTGATAAGTAAATTTTCCTCAACACTTACTGCACTCCTCTGCATGTCTTCAAGGGTAGTAGAATTTATCTCCCTCAAATAGTAGGCCATATCCTGATCAAAAGCATATGGATAATGAAGAAGCACTAGGGAAAGAGGGGGCTTAATTTTTTCTAGGATAGAATCATATATCCTATTAAATCTGGTTGTGAAATCTTACATAGATTCATTAGTATTTCTCTTCAAAGCATTATACTCAGGAATAATTTTGAGAGGGTTATTTTTCTCTTACCAATTTTCTAGGAATAGATATAATAACTGTTGTGGATTGGCTATAGAAGCAGTTGTTAGGGAACAGAACCATTTCTTAACTTTCCCTCAAAAATATTGTGCTATTATGCACATTTTGGCGTCATCGTTATCAATTTCCTCAAGAATAATAAAATCAATCACTTTAACTATATATCATTGAGAAGTTACCTCTGTTTTCCCATTAAATAAAGGCAATATTTGACCATAATTCCGAGGAAAAAAATTAAGTTGTGGTGGTAAAATCAGAGGAGCGCAACTTGCCATGTTTGTTGTAGAAGGTTGTATGGAAATCACAACATGTTGTGTTGAATGAGGAGATGATTGCAGAGGAAGTGATAGATTGACATTAGAGGATGATGGAGAAGTTGTATGAGGAGGTGTAACAATAGGTGTGGCAGAAAAAAAGTCTCTTGCTGGTACTGGATATATGCCTTTTCAGAGGTTATTTGGAACTAATCAACCAAACTCTGAAGTTTTTAAAAATCTGACCAGACCTTACTATCACCCTCAAAAGATGAAGACCATAAAATGGAAAATGTGTTTCAACTTTAATGGCATAAAAAACTACTTCTGAGAGGAAATATTATCAATTTAAATTGAATAAATATGACTAAGATCCACATCAAAAGATAAATCTTCAAGAGGAACCAAACTTGCAGGAAAATATGTGGATCTTACAAGTGGAGGTGCACCTTTTTTAACTTCTTGAGATTGTGACCTCTGCTTTTGCAATAATCTCTCAGGGTCATTAACTATTGGTGAAGGTTTAAGATTAATATTGGACCTTGTATGCATTTTTGGAGCCAGTGTTCTTCTGATTCTACACTTTGGCTCGAAATGACTAAATCAACCTTCTCTATGTGCTATCACTTGTCACCCATAAGTCTATACTTCAAAAAACTATATGAATTATCCCATGGGAAAATTTTACACTCGTTTCCTCGGCAACGACATTAAATTTTTATGGCTCCTTGGTCTCCCAATGTGGATAAAGGAAACGAAAGAGGTAACCACATACTAACTTTCAATTTGGTAGCTAGCCCTACCAAATCAGAGAGGGCTCTCTCTATATCAAGCTCACAGTTGACAGAAATAACTAGATAATAAGGATTTTAGACTATATATAAGCTCAGTAAGGTCTTTTATTTGTGGTTTATTAGGGTTTTCTGGACAAAGAACCACCAGGTTTGAAAACTAGGAAAGATATCCCAAAAAGATCAGTCATAGACATAGTATGAGGCAAGGTATATGTTATTCAGTGACACAATTGGTTTGTAATTTTAGTGTGGTAAGGAGGAAAACTTATAAGAAGTTAATTGAGCATAATGAATTCACTTATTTTAGAGGATGAAACACTTAGATGCTTATCTTAAACAAAAATAGAGCATAAAATAATGATTTCTGTTTCAAAAGTTAAAAGATAAAGCATAGGAATAAAGTACATAGTTGCTTGAAAAAATTGATCATCATATTCATAATAAAAATAGAGAAACACATTGCCACTAACCACATCACATGAATCCCATAAAAACCGTTGCAACTCTCTATAATTGTTTTTTGCAAATTGTCAAAAAAAACTAGTGCCAAAAGAGTATGAAACTCAAGTATCAAACCCTCTCAATGACTTAACTCTAAATAAATATAGAAAATAAAACAATATTCCATCTCTATGGGTTTAATCCTAATCCAAAGCAACCAATTAATTCACCTAATGACTCATAGCCCAATCCTAGGGAAGTTAGAAACATCTTTCCCCTTTTTTAGCTAACAAGTTGAGCTTTTCTGTCAAGTCATTAAACGTAAAATTATTTTACAAATATGACCATAAATAGGAATATTAACCATAAAATAACTCATGACATAGATGTTACATCTAAATTTTTTACCTTTGACTTGCACATGTAAAAAAAAATCTACAAACCTAGAAACACAACAAAATTTCTTAGAAACACAACAGAAGTGCACCACAAATTTGGAGGATGATTTGGAGGCCTTCCCGGATTCTTTTTTGGCTGAAAAATGTATGGTTGGAAAGGTGGGAATGTATAATACACCATGTAATCATAAGTAACTGAAAAAAACTCCTCCAAACATCTAAATTTTTTTGTTTAAGTGAAGTTTTACTAGAAGCACAACGAGTAGCCTGAAATAGTAGCAAAAAGGTAAAAAATGGCTAATATTTTCTCATTTTTTTTTAAATATACAAACTTTAAAGCTTCCCAAAGTAATTTTATGTTATTCTCACATAATTAGTCATCTCCACATGCTTTACTATATTCATCTGAAACCTCTGGTAAAAACCACAGTGAGTACTCGTTGTGTTTCTGTGCACTAGTTTTGCCTCTGTGAAAAAAACCCAGAAATTCTCAAAATTTTGCCAAAAATTCTCTCCGTTTCAATTTTTCTGTCATGCCTTCAAGAAAAAAGGATGAATTATCTAATATATCCATATTATATCTTTTCTTGAGCTTTCTTAGGGTCTTAATATTTTTCTTCATGTTCTTAACCCTAATTTGGCAATAGTGTTTCTAGTGTAGTAGAGTCTTTCCATGTACCTCTGTATGGAAGTGTCTCTATTTTCCTTCTTTAGTAGCTTCTCTAGGAGTTAATTTAGTACCCCAAGATATAATTCAACATATTCTTCAAATTCAACAGTTATGATGTCATTGATGTCTTTGTGGGCTTGAGGAGGAGATGGCTCTTTTTCATGTTTTTCTCTTGTTCCCTATGCTCTAGTTTTAGGCCTTCTTGGTTGTACCCGAATGTATTTTTATTCTAATTTATACACATCAATTATGGCCTTATATTTTTCCTTTTCTACCACAACACATTCCTTGCTAAATGATGGATTTTCCTCTTGTGGTTTGCTTTGCAACAATAGGTTTATTTTCAACTGCCTATTTTCTTGTTGCAAGAAAGCCACCATGAAATTGGCTTTGGAAATATCATCTTTGAGATCCATGATCTGTGTCTCTTTCTCTTTTATTATGTCTTTATCTGGATTATCTTCATGCTGCTCTTCTTCTAGGTCTTCCATTTAAAGTTCAGTAGGTATCTCTTCCTCATGCTACAAAGGTGCATCATCTCTATCTCCAGGAGATTGCTCTCTTATACCTTCAACCTGCACTTCTTCATTGACAACCTCCTTGGATAAATTTCTAGCTTGAGATATATTTTTAGGCCTAGACATATATGTTATTTCAAGGGCAAACATCAACCTCTTACCTCTATTATAGGTCTTTGAAATTTATGCTCTAGTTTGTGTGTTTGTCACTGATGGCTTGTTTGATGAGCCAACTTCTTGTGGGCTACATGATACTAAGGGAGTGCTCTGAATCTTTGGCCAATTTGAGGTAGGCATAAGAGAATATTCCTCCAAGAAGGTCTCCCATGGCATGTTGATCTATGCCAGCTGATGGAGGACTATTTGTTTGATCAATGCATGATGAAATACACTAGATGAATGATCCTTTCCCTTTGACTGCACCTTCTCTGTCATTTTAACCAAAATTATGAACACGTAGTGAGGTAAGTTGAGGGACTTTTGAGAAGTAAAATGCATCCACAAATTGATGTGATACTGATACAACCTACTGAACCTGCCCTCACAAGTGAAGTATTTCATGATAGTTCTCATCAAGGGGGTGTACTTTTCCAACAACTTCTTGCTAGGAAAGATATGAGAATGGGATTCTTTGTACTATGGTTTCAAGAAATAATTATAGTGCTTAATGTAAATCCATCCCCTTGAACCAAATATCTCCTTAATTAGGGATTGTATTAGTTCAAGATATAATCTCTTCCAACACCATGAAGTTTACCCTTGCAATTGTGACATGATATTTTCTAAAATTTATAACAATTAAACTTGTCAAGTCATGGTTATAACCCACCTCCTGCACTTTCTTACAAAAACCTAGGGAACCTACCTCTTCAAATGACTTGTTTATAAAATATGATGTGTTTACCTCCATAATATAAATACGCTCATATATTGAAATATTTCCTCCTATGAACTTCATATTTTCACCGGTCTCTGCCATGTTTGATCTTTTTTTTGACAGGAAAACCTAGTTTCAAGGAAGAATGGGCAAAGGGACTTAACTACGAAATTGGGGAACAAGAGCAGCAGGTTGGAGTGAGGAAATGAAGGGGGTGGAGGGAAAGAAAAATTATGAAAAACTTATGGGGATTAGGGAAGTGTTTTGAGAACAATGAAAGTGGAATTTCTTGATTTGAGTGAGGGAAAGGGGACAAAAGAGGGAAAACACAGTCCTAGTCTAGAAGTGCAACAACTAGCTAGGGTTTGTGTGGAAAATTGAGGAAATGAGTGAAATAAAGTGAGGGGAATGGTAGAGAGTGTATAATGAAGGATATTAGGGATGTATAGGCCAAGAAGATATTAAATTTCCTTATCAAGTGAAGAAAAACAATGAAATCACAAAAGCGCAGTAAAAACATAGCAACAAAACCTAGGGAAGGAGTTTATCAATTTTGTGAAGAAATTTATTGAAGTAAGGATTGGTAATGGTACCACTTACTTGATTAAATTTTTTTGTAACATTTATATGAAATTTCCACTTGTTCTTTCCCTCCTTATTTCTCCAAATAAAAAACTCAACAAGTTGCTAGAAACGTAACAAAAGCGTAGCAAACTGATGAATTAAGAAATTTGGTGATGTAATCTGAACTTATGATGGCTATGGAAAGTTTTGAAATGAAATAGAGGAGATATTGAAGAATTGGAAGGATAAAATGAGCTCTTTGGAAGCTTTATTTCTCTTTATAGCTCAAAAAACTTGAATTTGGCATGTTTAGTGGAGTGACGTCATGTACTTTCCCAAATGACTTAATGATGTGATTTATTCCCTAATTACTAACTACTATGAAATTTACTTGTTTTGAATGATGGTGACATGACTCTAAATGGAAAAATTATGTCACTCATGAAATTATCATGATCAACCATATGACACCATGACTCTTCCTTTTCAAATTTTAAATAATGACACTTAATGAAATAAAAATAACCTATTGTGACTTAATGACTCATGAAAATTATATGATTTGACCTTGATGACCATGACTTGAGAGTGAAAATCACACTTAAATAATGACTTGAACATTTAACCAAGAGAGATGTAAAATTTTATTTGAAAATGTAACAATTTGACCATAAGACCTTATCAATCACATGGAAAGAGAACATTGGATCACTGGCGACTCATAGACACTAATAGAGTTCTCTCTAGTGTTTCCTTAAAACTTAATAATTTCGGAAGAAATATTATTTAACATAGCCATCCAACCTGCGTTGTGGAGTATAGGGTCATTTATTAACTAGCTAAAATCAGGAAGGCTTAAACCCGCCATAAAAGGTAGTAAAGGAGTAGCCAGAATGGTTCCTGTAGCAGTTCCAGAGCCACTGATCGGTTTGCCTCCTACACCTACATTGGAAACTAATATGGTGGCTATATGAGGTTGAGAAGAAGAAGAATCGGAGGAAGAACCCGATGAGCCAGAAGAACTAAATTCAAAATGGGGACTTGGCGGAGGACTAACTAGGACCCTACAGGTTGGAGTAAGATGTCCTAATGAAAACTGAGGGTGAAGACCTTATAGTCTCTACGACAAATGCCTTAGGGGAACAATGATGGAAATTCATAAATTACATCAAAATGTTGAAGTGTGATAAACAAAGGATCTATGAGACAGACTAATTAATTATGATTTTTATGTCTTAGCTTACCAGTGTAAACCGAGCACTCTTTTCTTTAGGTGTGCATGTGTGAAATATGGGTGTTTCTTTTAATTAATCCTATTCGATTATTTAAAGAAAAAAGAAAAAAATTGAAAAATTGTCGATGAAACTGAAATAATAGTAAAATATACAGCTAATCATTCATAAATCCCAACCCAAACAAGGCTCTTAAAAAACTAGACGAAATGGGGGTGAAATTGACTCAAAACACACTAATATTGCCAAGAGATAAAATTTCTATGAGATTAGGATCTAATGAATTAGTATTGCCAGAAATGACAGAAAAAACAACAAGAAACCAGAGGGGAAAACTGTTGCAAAAGATAAGGCTAAAGGTGAAAATCATAGGAGAACCAAAGGGAACCTAAGGGAAAATTCCAAACAAAAGTCAAGAGGGAGTTTTGGATGTAAAAATAACATATCTTAAGGATCTATAAAAATGATGGATCAGACCCTGAAACAATGGCTGAAATTGTTGCAAATCTTAGCCTACCTACTCAAATCAACTCCTCCTAAAAAGGTGTAAGTATACTGAAACCCTATGGGGCTTGTTTCTACTTCAAGGAGACAAACCGAGCATATCCAGGCCTAATACAGACTGAAAGACAGGTTATACAACCGAAAATAGTGCTCTCAACAAACCCTGACAGTTTCAAAAAACTCAAAAAAGGATTCCATATCACAACTACTGGCCTATAAATAGGTGGGATCACACTTTTGTGGACGATAAGTGTGATTTATGGGTGAAACTTCACTTTTTGGGCTGAAAAGTGTGAGTTTTTCTCCTTGTTTCTTGGGTGGAATATTGTGGAAAAATTGTCATCTCTAGCACAGCTAGGACTTCTTACCTGCGGAAAACACCAGAAAACATCTGAAATTTAGAATTTTGACTAAATTAGGGAAAAAAAGTTAGAAAACAACATCAAGAGACTAAAAAAAAACTAAAGAAAACCCCTTGTTGTTGAAGCTCCTGGTCACACAAGAATTTGAATCACAACAGTGGAGTCGCCATTTGTTAGTGTAAAATCTTATCGTGAGTGTACAAAAATATCCTACTTTAGATAGGAGTGAAAAATAGCCCTAAGAACAAAAATGGATGTCCAACCCTTTAAGTCTGCAATAAACAATTAAAACAAATCCTGTAAAACCCATATCTCTGTAGTAAAATTATTTAAACATAAAAAATAAATAACAACTAATGAAAAATTAACTCCAAGTAGCCAACAAAAAAGACAATATTAAAGAATGATTTTTATATTATGTAACACCTAGTGAAGGAAACAAGTAAATGTTACCAGCCCCCTCAATGGGATGGGCTCTTGGTTTTCCTCAAAGCTTTAGCTTCGCGAGTCTCTCTCTCTTAATGGTGTAGAAAACCCAAAGCATCTGTTGAACCCAGATGGGAATTCAAATGGAAAAAGAAAATGATAGTGACAATGAGAATGATAAAAGTGAAGAATGAATGGAAAAACCCTCCTATTTATAACAAATTATTGAGTTATCCTCGATAATGGAGAATAATAAAATATTATTAGCCAAAATCTATATCTAACAGCTTGGAATATTTTATTATATTTTGTTGGAAAGAAAATGTATTTAAATTGGTTAAATACCTTTATTTAGAAATAATAAACAAATATATGATTTATTTATCATTTCAATAATGTCATTAAAGAGTAATAAACAAATAATGATTTGTTTAATTATTCGTAGGTGATTTAGTCAAATTTAATAAGGAATAATATTTAAATAATGATTTCATTAATTATTCCTAGAGAAAAATAAGAAAAATAATGATTTATCTAATTATTTCTCATAATTGGGTTAAACATGACTAGGAATATTAGTTAAATGATGGCTTAATTAATTATTCCTCGATGAAATCAAATAAATGAGGACTTATTTAATTATTCCTCGTGTGGTTTCTGGTTTTAAGCAGAAATAACTTAATAAAATATGGTTTATTAAATTATTCCTTATAGTGAAAGGATTTTTAGTATGGAAAAATTGGTCTTACATTGTGTACATCGATCCATCTAATTAGAAATGTTTAGATGGCCAATTTTTGGTGATAACACTATCGTTAATATATCATGAAAAAGGAAGTCGATCACAAGAACAACAATTAGTAGTTGTTTTATCTTCTTCATTTATTGTTGCACATGTTTTCTGAGTTGTATTCTTCCTTTGATTAGCCTTCTTTCGAAGGACCTGCTCTAATACCAAATGTTGATAAAAATACTGGGGCAGGGGAAGGGGGGGGGGGGTGGTGGATCAATATTTAATACTCACAAAAAATTTTACTTTTATTTTCTAAATTCTGTATGCAACTTGATAGAAACCAACTAGCATATGTACACGAATTTTATTAAGGAATCTAGTGTATGCCCAGTAAGATTATAATTAAGAGAAATCTTCAATTACTTGACTTAGACCAGTGCATCATTGATTCATCAAACATTTATTAAGCAATAAATATGTGTATTAAGAACATAATAAACCATCACACATAAGAAAAATACATGAACGTCGGGATTTAAGGTGAAAAACCAATGTGTGAGAAAACCAGCGTTGTTGTTGTCTTTGTCTTCAATATTTATTATATAGTAAACTACACACAATATTGTACTGGCACAGACTCATACTAGCACACAGGAACCCACCCACTAAAGGTTGCAACCTTCACTCATTCTCCAACAACCACTTGAAGTTCACTCGAACCCCCTGATATCGTTTACCAGCACCCACTAGATGGGAGCTACGCCCCCCTGATATCATTTACAACCACCCACTAGAAGGGAGCTATGGCCCTATGATCTTGTTTAAAATCACCCACTGGAAGGGAGCTATTACCCCCTCAATGAAGGCTCTAACCCTCAGCACGATCGTGGACCACATTCCATAAATTTTCACACTAGATCAACCTTCATCAATACATCACAACTTGTAGGGCTCATTTCATCATATTTTCATACTAGACCCACTACACTCATTTAAGCCGAATACCATCAATCACAACTAAAATAAACACTGTACCAAATCAATCAACCAATCACTGAATCACCAATAAACCAACCAATCACTGATCTTTAATCACAATCAACTAGCATCATTATCAATATTCAAATAACCCATATGTATATGAATACTTCATTGAAAAACAACATAATCAAAACAACATTGATTAGACATATGCTTCAATAAAAATATCGCTTGCATACGCACCTTCCATAAGGCTTTTATTCATACGTATGTGCTTATTCAAAACCCAACTTGCGTACATATCTTAACATACTTCAAAATATATACGCGAATTTGCAGAACAAAACCCGCATGTATATAGGCTTTCCATGTGTCAAACTCATGTACAGATCTCCAAATAATTCATGACTGTGCAACACTTCAAAACTTCAATGATACTTGGATCACAACCTTCACTGCAACAAACATGTTCTAGATCATAGGTATAAACAACTCATAAACAGATCATGCAATACATATCCATTTCAATTCTAATGATCCTGATCCATTATTGTATTTACAGGTGAATCATTATTTCAGATCAATCAATCAACTATAGCAAATACAATGCAAATATACTTCATATTGAATTATTCACTAATTTCCATAAATCATGCTTGCCTTAACACTTTGATCTTCACCTCCTTATATAGCTTGAGCCTTAGTCAATACCATGAGTCAAAACCATACTAGTGTCAGTGGTAATCTTTGACGGGATCAACTAGTCGTTACAATTCTCAATATTATGGACTAATACCATGGTAAAGACCCTTGGTACTTAATAAAAATAGTATGCCAAATTTACACGACTTCACTTCATCCGTCCCATGCATGTACACGACTTTTATTTACCAAAATTGCATATACACTACTTCGCTTCATCAAACCAGCGTATGTACACAATTTGACTTCATTTAACCTATGTATACGTGAATTCCCTTCATCAAACCTGCATATGTACACAAATTTTCTTCACTAAACCTACGTATATTTCCTGAAACTTTACCTTCATCATTCCTCTGTCACAGACTGGTATTTCTTTCTCTTTCACAACTGAACTGGCCTTTGTACTCATCTTTTTACCATCATGTCAACAAATACTTGTCATTCTACAAGTGGGTTTCCATCAAAGATAAGACGTACATCATAATGCCAACAATCCCTTGGTCACTCGTGAGCTTAACTATGGAATTCCTAGTCTCTATCTCTCTCTCTCTCTCAAAACCCTTTCCCATTGCCCCATCATAGTTAATATCTTCCATGAGTAAGCAAGGGTAGAATAGATGATTTACGGACTAATGTTATGCTTTCATGAGGGAAATTTATCTGCACGTGCTATCATCTCAACATGGGAGGATGATTTTCAAGGAAGCTATCAAGGAGAGGCTAGAAGAGAGAACTTACAATGAAGGAGAAAAATGAAGAACCATCATCAAGAACATGAAGGAATATTCGACCATGATGGAGAGATGGAAACTCATATTGACTTGAAAGGTTCTAATGGTCATCCAAAACCTTTTGAGGGTGAAGATAGAGTACAAGAAAATATCTATCTTGATGAATTCAAATTCATAGTAGCAAGGAGAAGTGCATGACACTGGTAAAATGAAGCCTTATGTCACTATCGCCAAGTCATGGCTTCTCAAAGTGTCACAGAAAAATTCATATGTGCCAATGTATTTTGACACATAATTTCTAGAATGCAACTATGTAATTTAAAAAAAGAGAGAAAATAAAAAATGTGTGGAAGTCCAAGGGTCCCACACAAAATGCAAAGAGTCACTATAAAGTTCTAAAAGTCACGTAGAATTTAAAAAGTCGCATAAGAATTCAAAAACTCCTAGTAGGAGATCAAGAGTCATGAGGGAGATTAAGAGTCATATTGGAGGTGGAGAGGCACCTTATTTGTTATAAATACAACTTCGTAGCTCAAGAGAATGGATAGGGGACTTTTCACCTTGGTTTGTCTAACTTTGCATAGGAGAGAAGACATTTCTTTGGAGGAGTAAGTGGTGACTTAATGTTCCACTATTGGGGCTACTGTTGCATCATAGTAATCATGTATCTTAGGAAATTTACTTAATATACAAATATCTTCGAGCCATATCACTTTCATGCATATGTCATAAATGATTGTGAGATTATTCTTTCATTTCTTACAGTGTATGTTCATGTTAACACATACTATTGAAAATGAATTGTTTCATTGGATTTAGTATGAATATTGTTGAATGTGCATTTTAATTTTCTTTTATTATCATTATTATCTTGTGAACTACTTTGCAGAATAATCAACAGTTCTTTCCATGCTCTTTTTTGTCTCTTTTAGGATAGTACTATTAATTTTCTTCTATAGACTCACTTGCTCTTTTCCCTTCCATGAAAGTAACTTATATACGTCGAAATTGTATGCCTAAAAGTCAACTTTCTTGTTTCAAATATTGCTTTTATAATCTCTTATGTTGATAATTACAACCAAGGAAAATCCCTAAGAATAAGGCATCTAGGCCTATTATCTAGATGGGGCTCATATTCCAAACATTGTGAAGTCTAGTTGGGACTTCATACTAGGGAGACCACCTTTGTTGTCATATTTCTATCACTGTAAAAAATTGGTGCTAGAAGTAGGGCCAGATTAAAATTTAATATCGTTGAGAATATTTGAATTTCTTACCATGAATGGCCCATTCCCAAATAATCATCACATGATGTTTTTCTAATAGAGAAAATCTTTCACTCCCCCCAAAATGTATTTACAACATGCCTCAGTTAAATTTTGATGGTGAGAATGGAATATCCATAGTTGATCACACATATCAATTTTTCAATTTTTGTGATTTTCATGAAGTGAATTTTTAAGATGTTTCTTGTAAATTATTCACCCTTACACTTGAATATCTAGCTAAGACTTCGTGTCATACCTTACCAACTGCTTCTATTCATACATTTGAAAAACTATTCAAGGAGCTTCATTAATCCTTTGATAGGTATGATTACTAAGACATTTATAAAAGGATTAGTAAACTTAGAATGAAGCCTTATTAATCAATAGATGTTTTTTCAAATATATTTATTCACCTATGCTGATTTTCCTAAAGAAGATTTTGATTGGGATTTCTTCAAGTAAAATTTTTAATGTTTTCTTCACATCTCTTTGAAACATATTGAATCTAAATCCCTGGTTGATTTTTCTATCCCAATGTTTATTAATCATGAGACACCTCTAATCTAGGAGGAGGAAGTTATTATCCCTTTTTTCCCTTCTCTTCATCCATTTTAATTTCACAACAAGGTAGTTTTTGGTGTTATTGTTGAAGTTGGGAAATATGAAAATTAAATTGTTGATCCTCCTCTTCCACCTTATTTTTTTTCTATGGCCAAGATCTTATTCAATAAAACATTCAATTTTATAATAAATCCATTGATCCTAAGGTGAAAATCGATCCCTTTATTCCTAACTATCATCACAATTTTGAATATGATACCATTAAAGGTATTGTTTCTTTAAGGTATACCTTTCATCCTCTATTATCCAATTCTCATGGCCCTTTTTACCTTGATTCATTTGATCAATATGATCCACTAGAAATTCCTTTAGATATGATCAATTCTTTAAGTTTTTATCAAGTACAAGGTGGGAACATTACAAAAGTAGAGGAGCAGAAGGGTGAAGATAATTTTGATCTCTCTTCCCTATTTCAAATCCCTCTATGTCAATATGTTGCTCCTTCATTCCTGGTTCGCCTGGAATCTTGTGATCCCGAAAATCAATCAAATAAAATCAAGGCTATTAACCGTTATAAATCCTTAAAATACAACATTTTAATGGACATGATCCATTTGATGAATTCCCAAGTTTATAGACCAATATTTTGATTTCTCAAGAAGTTCTTCTTATCATAACTTCTTCAGCTTACTATCCTTTGTGTCCTACTACATTTAATGAATAAACTTGTGATGAAAATGTGTCATGCTCTTTGAATCTACAATATGATGACCTAAATTTTAAACTGACACAAGGTAGAGAGATTGTCCTTGAAGAAGAATAAAACAATGAAATCATAGAGCATCCATTCCTTTCCTTGCAATTATAGGTCTTGCATCAGGATAATTATTTAGTTCAGGTTTATCATGGTATTTCTCTGACATACACATCCTCAGATACACAATCAGAATAATATTATGACTTGAGTAATTAATTTCTTCAGCTTGAAAAGTATGATAAAACCAATTATGTTGATGGTTGCCATCTGGATAATAATGATATTATTGAAATAACTGATAGAATCTTCTCACATGAAATTCATGATCTAACTCAACTATCAAAATATAATTATTATTAAACATTTGAAAGTTTTAGAACTTTTCAGGGAAGCGAGCTACTTAAACTGTCGTTGATGGTTATGTAAGGTTCTCACTATCCTAACGAGGTCTGTGATCTAGATCATATCTAGGTCTTCTCACACAATTATTTTCTTTGCATTGTTTCACTAGATGTAAATCTATCCTTGAAATATTTTCAGTGTTTCCAAGCTAGTTTTTCTAATTTTAAAGATTAGGTTTTTAATCAGATGGAGGAATTTATTTTAGTTAATTCATCTTAATGTAAACCTCTTTCATTGAACCCAATATTGCAATGTATACATTTCATGGATGCAAAGAGATATGATTCCTACCATTTTGATTATCAATATGAATATCATCAATTTCCTAAGAATTCATATCTGTTAAATTATTTTGTGAAAAATCAGCACCTAATATTTATTGTGAATGTTATGAGGCTAATAATTTTTTTTATCACCTAATCAATCCCTTTGAGTAACATTCATTGCTTGAAACATTTAGTGGATCAGAACCTCGATGATTATATGGATACTGTTATCACCCAGAAAATGAAGCATCATTTGACAAAGTCATATAGGCTCATGTTTCAAAGGTAAGGTTGTAGAATTCATTTTTTATATACTTGGTCAAGAAAAAATTTAGATTTTTCTTGTTTAATCTTACCCTAAGGTCCAAACCCACTCAATTTCAAATCCCCTCATTTCACATCACTCATAATTTTTTGACAGATTTCAAGTCCCAAGATTTTTGTACCGAAATAGTCATTTTAGCCAAGAAACCATAGTTTCATAGCGAAATACACTGAGAAATGTCAATTTTCGTTATGAAATTGCTGATAATTTCATAGCGAAAACAACCAGATTTACACTAAACATGCTACGAAAGTGTGGTTTTTTGTTTGTCTTGTTAGATTAGCTATTAGGTGTCAGAATATCGTTAGGAAAGGGTAATTTAGATACCATTCGAGTCATTGAGGTATAACATAAAGGTACATGGTCAGGTCTGAAGTCATCATCACCATTTTAGGCATGTATGAATCATCATTGTGTTATGAGTGGACATCAAACTTTTAAATTTTTCCTAATTCAATCATTTCTCATTCTTCATTTATTCTTTGCATGATATCGAGCTTTGGAGAGCTATTGCATTGATACAAAGTTGTGGCTGGTGTTTTCAAAGGTTTACAAAAATCACTAATCAAGCGAGGCTGAGAAGGCACTAAAGAAATCATGGCAGAAAAAAAAAGGACAAATAAGGGTGGACAATGTATGAGATATGAACCAGCAGATATGAATCTGATCAATGAAGACCCAACAGCTGTAGAATTCTTCAAAAGGATAGGTTGCTTACCATGGAAAATTTTAGGGGCTAATATTCGCAGGTGGGCTAATTTTCAATGGTTTTTCAAAAAAAAAGATTTGCCAATTTCCATTTTTTTATAAAACTGATTCGCCCAAATTTTACAATATAAAATTACTTTACGTTAGAAATTGCCAAAATTATATAGACAATATATATAATATCATTATAAATTTGAATAATTTTACAAATACATCAATAAACATTTTATAGTTTGCATATTAGGGACTAGTGAGATTCGCCAATTTTTTAAACTTCAAGATAATTTTCCATCCTTAAAATTATCCCTGTTGCTTACAGTTTTGTGAAAGATTACAAGGCTGCCATGTCCAAGTTTCCAAAGATTTTTTTTTAAATTTCAGTGGAACATCTACCAAAGTGGGGATGCTTAATCTTTTCATTACACCAGAGGTCATGCAACATCAACATGGATTCCAAGGGGATAGGAGAAGTTGTTCAAAGGGTTCAAGTTCAATATGGAGTAGTGTAAAGAGTTTATGAAGCCAAAAAACAATGAAATGGACCTTACTAATGTTATTCCATGGAGCCGCATGAAGGATAACTACTCAAAGTTACTGCTTATCATCCAAAAGTATTTTACTTATGAAGGAAGATATCATAAAGTCTACTCATACCATTTCAAGATAATCCTACACTTTACTAGTAGGATATCTCTTGATCTTCCTTTCTATTTACATAGAAGTTTATAAAAAATGGCAGAGAAGGTCCTAGAAAAATCTGAAGGGAGTGAAACTTCATTGTTTCATCATGGTTTAATTAAACTGTTGGTTTTAGATGAACTCCAAAGACTAGGCAAATGTTGGTCATCATTTTTGTTTGTTAGTGGTTTTGATTTGGATGCTCCTACTCCTTTAAGAAATCCTAAATCTAGGAGGATCCCATCACCCTTGGTAGCAGAACCAAGTGAACCATTGGTGGCAAAACCAAGTGAGCCGTTGGTGGCAGAACCAAGTGAAGCGGCAAGAGTAGAACCAAATGAACTAGTCATGATGGAAACAGAGCATTTGCAGAGTTTTGATACACCCAATGTTCCACCTGCAAAACAGAAATCAAAAGTGGTCAAACCTGAAAAACAAAAACAAGCTATGAGTAAACAAGGAACCAAAAGGATGACAAGGAGCCAAATTGTGGCCTTAGAAGGAAAAAAAGTGGTTGTAGAAGACAGAGCAGTAGCTAAAGGAAATTCAGAAGACATATTACATGCCATTGACATAGAAGAGACTCCTATAGTCCATGCTAAGGACAAAGAGGAAGGTAGACAGAAACTAAATAAAGCCAAATCTACAAAGAAACCAAAATTTGAAGGAGAAGATGCAGGTTTTATGTTCCAAGCAAGAAAGCCTATGATAAGGCATGCGAGAAAGCTATTAGAGAGTAGTAAAGAGGTTCATCCACCTACTGACACAATCCAGCCACCACAAGACATCATTGATCTTTCATCACTTGTAGAGAAAGATACAGTTATCAAATCAAAGAAAGGAAAAGAAAAATTAAAGGAAAAAACAGAGTTTGAAATCCTTGAGCAATAGTTGAAGTTGGCCAACCATGAGATTTCTGTTATGAATAAAGAAGATAGAAAACACAATGTCCAGAAGGTTCAATTTGAAAATATGAAAGATATTTGGGAAGAGCAGGTTGACAGTGTTTCCAAGACCCTAGATAATACACAGTAGTTTATCAAATGGACCATGCCATTGAGAAAGGAGGTGAAACATGTCAGGAAAATCAACTTGAATTTGAAATATTCTAATAGGAAGTTGAAGGATCAGGTTAAAGACCTCCAGGAACATCTTGAACTAATTCATGAGGAGTTGGAGAAAAAAGGCCTTAAAATGATAGTGGTTGAGAAGCCAATTGCGCAAATCATCATCAATGAGGAAGAAACCCATCAAGAAACATAGTGTGAAATGGTTTATGATTTTGAAGGCTAATGGCACATTAGAAACAAGGTTTTTTCACTTAGAAGGTATATTTTTGAAGATACACAAAATTATGGGATTTTCACTGTTTTCAGCAGTTTCGTAGCGTTCCTAGGCTTGAAAAATAGGAAAATGCTACGAAACTACTGTAGCTTTTATTTTTCATTTTAAAATAGATTAGGGAGCTTCCAGGAGCTGAAAATGGTAGGGAAGATGTATAAAGGCATAATCAACATCATCCAGGAAGAAAGTATCAAAAGGATTGATGAATTAAGGCATTTTTGTAACACTACGAAAGTACACTATGAAACTGTCATACTTTCATAGCGTACTATTTTGGAGCTATATGAGTAGATTTTTGTGCACTGTTGGACAACTGGATAATTTCAAAGGTTCAAGGGACCTTGCCATGTGTCATCCAAGAATTAAATACCTCGTGATGAAGCAAACTCATCAACCAAACTCCTCGTTGAAGATAAATATCAGTGCTCCTAAAAAACAGGGTTTGTTTCTAGTTCTAGAGGAGGTCAATTAAGATGTCATGTAGTGATGAGTCCCATCACACCCTATTCAAACATGTGAGGGAATAGTTGTCAAATATGTCATTTTTTTAGGAGATAATTTTGTTAATGCAATAATGAAAAATTTGAGTCCTATTAGGAAAAGGACTGTCAAGTATGATAGTTGTCATTTTATCATTAAATTAGATATTTTATTATTATGCAAGGTGTTAGTAGGGTAAAATAGATGAATCTAGCGAGGAGGCAGATCATCTCATCATGTAACAAGTCTATTAAAGGGCAGAGAGTCGAATTTGTAAAGGGTTGGAAACTTTTTGGAAAAACTGTAGCTTTATGTAATTAATTGTTTTTAGTAATACAGAGACTTGTTCCTTGACCAACCTGAGATTTTGATTGAGTTTTTAGTGCCTATATTATCTATATCTTTTATGTGTACCATTTGCAGTGGTTTTCATTTTTAATACTTAGAATTCATTCATGTAATGCTCTGAATTCCTTTATATATGAATTGATTTTTTTATTTCATGTTTCATGTGTGCACTTCTGCTAAAAAATATGACCTGCCTCAGGTTCCATGTCAAGTGAACTATCTATTGAATTATTTCTTTGTTGACTCCATACACCCAATGTTTGCATACTGATGTTCTTTTCAACCTACACTTATCATAAACAAATCATTTCCAAGTAGAGTTAGCCATCTAGTTTATCATTATCAAATATCATTGACCCTTTTTTGAGAGAGCCCTATAAGACTGAAGAGGCTAAGTTTCAGTCACAATTTGGTTTGAAACAGTTACATAAAGTTGTCTTCTTCGCAGCCAATCAGGTGCAATTTTGTGATAATAGATACTATATTTGATTTGAAACATAGTTTTAACCTTTTTTCATTATGTTATTCTAATTGATTTCCGAGATTTATATGGCCATTAATTGTTTTTAATTCCCTAAGATTATTATTACTAGTCTAGTATGGAATCAGACATAAAAGGAATTGATTGAGAATAAAGAATATTGTATTTCAAGTCACCAATCTAATCATAACACTGGGTCTAACAATTATCATTCAAATATCATTTTCCCACTAGCATATATGATGATAGGTGTTTTACATTGATTGATATTGTTGAACCCATTGGTATTTATGTTTTATAATTTCAATGTTCAAACATGTGTCAAGCAGTTGAGGAACTTCAACATTTTCTAATTGTTATGTAAGTTTCTCACTATCTTGGCAAGGTTTCTAAATGAGATTAGGTTATATTTTCTTTCCAAGATTCTCCCCATGATTCGAATTTGCTATTTAAAATTTAATTCTCCCAAGAGTTTTAGGGTCTTTAAAAGGATTATTTCAAATTCCATGATCAAATATATGATTGGATGGAAACAAAATTACTTAGCAACCTTTGCTATAAATAATATGTTTCGATATTTTCTAATGTTTTCTAAGAATCATAACACGAATGAAGGTACATTCATGAAAATATTTTAATGTTTGTATGATTATTTTTCTAGATGAAAAGGTAAGGCTACAATATGTTTAAAGGTATTTGTTATTGCACATCTTTCTGCCAATAGGCAAGACCATCTATTTCTTGTACAATTTTTTCAAGATTATATCTTTATTTTTAAACTTTGTTTTATACTATTCCTTATTCCTCATGTCCTGCTAGTTGAAGGCATGGAAAAAATTTTATGGTTGCATTGGACATTTAATTTATATTAGGAGTAGGACTAGTCAGATTTTAGATTTTCTTTTGCATTTCATTTACCCTACATGTTTCCCTTTATCTATTCTTTGCAGTCGCTTTGTTTTCTATCTTACATTGTTGCCTTTCATTTTAGTGTCACATTTTATTTCTTCTCTTTATTTGTTTTCCTTGTTGTGTCATTTATTTCCTTCATGTTTTTTTTATTAAAGAAAAAAAATACAATTAAAATTGTTCTTGTTCGTCTCAAAATATAATGTTCTGAAGCTTTGAAAGGTAAATTGTGATGACGAGCATCATTTGGCTAGTCTATGATCCCCTTATTTTCTTTGGTTTGATATATTTAAGTTAAATGATGTTTTAATAAAAAATATGATTCATTCAAATGGAAATATATAAGTAGAACCATGATTGTTTGTCATACCTATATTAATATCTTCATTCATTGACTTGGTATGGTAATTGAATGGTGATTTCCTTCTTGATCCAATAAAATAGATGGGAGAGGATAAAACTAAGAGCGATCATATTAATTTTAGAGGTAAATAATAGTGTTTAAAGGAATAACCTCTCATGCTATCAATAAGTCGAGATCCCTCTTCCACCCTGGATACTATATACTCTCAATATATACTATCCTTCTCCTAGATTAGAAAAATTGCAATATGGTAAGTCTTATAAATGTGTTTAGCCGATAAAGGGTATAAGAGAGATTATATTTATAACTGAGATAAATGGGGAAGCTAAGGTGGTCCACATGGTGAATCAATACTTCCTGAAAGACTTAGAAGTCATTCTCAAAGGTATACCTAAGAAGAGAAGTTGGTGCTCTTCCATTGTGTTGCCAAGTGTTGTCACTGTGATAAAAACTCTCCAAAATGTCTCCTACATCATAGCTTTTGGAGCCTCCTTGCCATATTATGGTATATCATCTCAATTTTTTTGTGGTAACTTTGTGATTGCTTGATACTTTTAATTTTCTTCTAAGATTATAGCTATCAGGGTCCTTAATTACACATGCTTAGTTTTTGGTGCATTCATAAGCGCACCTATTTTTAGCAAGCTTAGTAGTCCATGCCTATCCATTAAAGAAAAAAAAATTGTAGTATTGGAAGATAGTTCCAGTGTATTCCTTAGTAACAATGATTATGCAATATTTACTAGAAGACATTTCACACCACTCAGAAATTGTGTAGTCTGTGATGATACGCTTCCACAGTTGACAAGGACAATGAATGTGTAATCCATGTTGATAATCAATGCACAATTTAAGTTGATAGTGTCTGTCACTCATAGTTGCAAATGTACCATTATCTAGGTGAGTTTCTCAACTCACTTTTATGCACTTTTTCTTTCATAAGCGTCATTTTCACTTTTGTGACTGTCATTTTTTCTTTCTCACTTTCGCAAGTGTCACTTTTTCTTTCTTTAGATTTTGCATGTGTCACTTTCACTTTATTTAGCTTTTAAAAGTGTCCCTATTACTTATTCTTACTGTCAAAAGTGTAATTTTTTATTTTTTTAAATCTTTCATGTGTCACTTTTGCTTATCTTCACTGATCTTGTGAAAGCACTTGCACGTGCCACTAGAGGAATTTTTAGCAAAATCTTGTGCATTATTTGATCCTATCAATCGTAATAGTATGTGCTATACACTCTCCCATAGCTTCACAAAATTTCTGGTTTTATTCAACACTTGTGTCGTAACTTGTATTCTAATTGTTTCAAAGCTACATTTCAATTGTTGCACTTAGAAATAAGTGTCAGTTTGCTATCGTCTCAAGGTATAAATGTGGATATTGAGTACTATGCATTCTCTTGGCTTGTGTTTGATTGTATAAATGTTTTTTATTCTATTATAGAACTTCTTTATATCATGTTTTCTCTCTTGTTCCATTGATCCAACACATATCCATTTTTGGGCTTTCCATTGTCTTCACAATTTGCATACCTAAACTCCCAATTACTAGATGAGTGCATTGCACATTATTAGATAGAGAGGATGCACCCCTTACCTATTAAAATTTCTCACTATGCCATCCTAATTGAAACGTATTCCACAAATACATTATGCAATCTTGAGCTACAATCTTTAGTCTCTTCTTACTTACCCTTGAAACATGTTCCGAAGACTGGATCCTACTTGCCTCCATTGTCACTTGCATAGTTCTAGCAGATAAGGGAGCCTCTATCTGACCACTTCTAAAGAGAATTTCACAATATAAAAGCTCTCTCACTTTCATGGTGAAGTGAGCATCCTCAAGGTACAGTGACCTAGACTTATACTTCTTACGCCAGTCAACTGCGCAATATCTTCACCAAGTGAGCCTCTTACTACGCATTGCACAGTTCTAGAGGATAGTAGGTCCATTCATAGGTCATTGAAATTCCCAAATTTTAAATACTTGGAGTATTCCCCTCAATCATTCTACATTACAAAATTATTATGGCTAGTCCTATCTCTCCTACTAACTAAAATTCCTCACTACAGAGTACCTTAACCTGTATTGCCTCAGCTACAAATTGAATAGTTCTAATGGATTGTGGGGTCATGCTCGGTCACTGTGAGGCTTAACTGCACAATCCTTGCCTCCTCTTAAGCAATTTTCACTATGCATTCCCAGTCAACAAGATCATCACCCTTGTCTCTTGGACTTTCCCACTGCGCAGAACCTTGAAGAGCCTCTCTCTATTTCACATTGTGTATTTATAGTGGACAACATGGTCATCCCCAGAAACTGATAATATCATCTACGTAATTCGTAGTCTCTCTCTCTAAAAACCATTTCCCATTTCTCCATCATAGTCAGGATCTTCCATGTGTACGAAAAGGTAGAATAAATGATTTTAGGACTAATGTTATCTTGTCATGAGTGAAATTTATCTATAGGTGTTATCATCTCAACATGGAAGGGTGATGTCCAAGGAATTCGTTAAATATAAGCTACAATAGATAATTTCAAATAAGGATTAAAAGGAAGAACCATCATGAAGGACATGAAGGAATATTGGACCATGATGAAGAGATGCCAACTCATATTGAATTGGAAGGTTCCAACATTGATTCACACCCTTTGGAGCATGAAGATATAATACAATAAAATATCTATAATTATTAAGTCAAATTCATAGTAGTAAGGAGAAGAGCATGACAATAATAAAATGAAGTCTTATGTCACTGTCTCTAAGTCATGGATTCTCAAATTGTTACCACAAAAGTCATATGTATCAATGTATTTTGCCACATCATTTGTAGAACGTAATTATGTAATTTCCAAAAAATTATAAAATTTAAAATGTGTGGAAGCCCAAGGGTCCCACATGGAATGTGAAAAGTCACTAGAAAGTTCTAAAAGGCATGTAGAAGCTCAAAAGGAACATAGGAATTTGAAATGTCATAGTAGGAGATCAAGAGTCATGAGGGAGGTCAAGAGTCACATGGGAGGTGGATAATCACCACATTTGTTATAAATACACCCTCATAGCTCAAGAGAATGTATGGGGACTTTTTGCATTGGTTTCTCTAGCTTGGCACATGAGAGAATATATTACTTTGGAGGAGAAAGTGGTGACTTATTGTTCCACTATTGGGGCTAGTGTTGGATCGTTGTAATCATGCATATTGGGACTTTCTCTTAACATATGAAACACTTGGATTCATCACAATTGCATGCATATGTCATGAATGATTGTGAGATTATTATTTCATTGTTTGCAGTGTATGTTTATTTTAGCACATATTAATGAAAGTGAACTATTTTGTTGGCTTTAGTATGCACCTTGTTAAATTTGTGTTGTTATTTTTTTTTTTTTATGATAATTATTATTTGATACAGAATAAATTATTTGGAAAAAATGATTTAAAAATATTTATATACGTTGCAATTGTCTGCCTCACAGTGTCAACTTTATTATTTCAAATATTGTTTGTATAATCTCTTATGGTGATAATTGCAACCAAGGAAAATACCTAAGAATAATGGTTGTTAGTCCTATTATTCATATATGGATTCTATTCCAAATTATGTGAGGTCTAGTTGGGACTTCATAGCTAGGAAGCCCCCTTTGGTGGAAGATCTCTAACACCGTCAATAGGTTCCAGTATGAGTGTTTATTATTCATTATTTTTTGGTAAAATAGCATGGACTAGGACCTTGTTAATGTTTACCATATTTAAGCAAGAAACATTGAGGACTGGATGTATATGTGAAGATGAACATAAATCCAATTTGTAATTCATACTTCCAATCCTATGAAACACCCTATAGGGTTCATAATACCTTAGTTCTAATTTATTTTGCTTATTATTTTCCTTGAGGGAAATTTTTAGTCCCAAAAATACCCAACCCCTCACTTAAAATTCCCTTTCACTATGATGTTGATATGCTTGTTGTTTAATCCTATTTTATGTTATAACCAAGTTTTCCTTCAATAATTTTAGAACTTATTGTTAGCGCCCTATGTGGTCCTCCACTACTTGAAACTTTATGATCCATTTCAATGGTGATGTGATGGATGGAGAATGACATCCATAAAGTTCCATAAATGGTGAATTTTTTCATGAATTATTAAAGGATGTGTTGTACAACCATTCTAGCAAGGGAAACCACTTCACTTGTTTTTCTTGTTTATCAGATGCAAAAAAAATGAAAATATACTTCTAAAAAATATTCAAAATCTCAATTTTCCCATTGCATTGAGGTTGGTAAGATCAGCTATCGGCTGATTGAGTACCCAAACAAAAAATAGTTCAATCTAAACATTTCGAGTGTAAATTGGATCCTTATCACTTACAATAATCTTTGGTATTCCATGTAGCTTTTGGAATACTTCCATGAATTCTTTTTTCATTGCACTTGCTTTAAACATATGAGAAAGAGAGGAAAATGGGAATATATTTTCATTCAATCTACCACTATCATAATGAAATTATTGCCTAATATTTGAGTAAACATGTAATAATCCATTGAAATTTTTTCCCAATGTTGCCTTAGTATGGATAATGGTTGTAGGATTCCTATAGTCTTGCTTGTCTCTCCCTTATTCTGCTGCAAAACCATCTATTGAACCATAAAAAATTGTACATATGCTTAAATTTTTTCCTAAAAAAATAATTTCTTAATGCCATGGTATTTTTTCAAAAACCCTAAATGTCCTCATACAGGAGAAGTGTGTAATTCCAAAAGGACCATTTGTTTCAGTTGAGAATTGATACATAACTATAAGCAATATGATACTAAAAAAAATGATTCTTCTACATAGATTTTTCTATTTCATTGGGTTCCTCCAAGTTTTTTTGAATTATCTTGCATACCTCCTCATATTTCTTCCATTATATACTTTCTTTCTTCTATCCAGTAATTTTTTGGAATGGAAATAAAGTATAGTAAACACTTCATGTCTTCCTTTTTCCTTTAGAGTGCATTTTCCACAGTATTTTGTTTTCCTTTTTTGTATATAATTTTAAAGTCATAACATAGCATCTTTGTAACCCATTTTTTTATCTTTTAAAGATACTCTTTGCACCAAAAATTACTTCAAACTATCATGATTTTTTTTACTTTGAAGTTTCTTCCTATTAGGTTTGAACACCATTTCTTAATTTCATGTAGTATGGCTAACATTTATTTTTAATATATGGATTTGAGTAAGTTATTTCCTTTCATTTTTCTAATTTCAAAAGAAAGGGACCTTCCTTATTCCATTGAAACTACATCAATTCCATTGCTTGAGGGATCACATTCCATAATGAATATTTTTGTGAAGTGAGACACTACAAGGAAAACACCTTCTAGTGGAGAATTGTAGTGTTATAAAATTGGCAAAAATTTTAAAAAAAAACTTCACTACAACATTAGTTTATGGTAGTGGATGTTTTAGTGGAACTGATAACATAACTTCGGCACAACAAAAAAAATATGAGCGGTAGGAGTTCTTAGTGAATATTTTTTGTGGTGCACTTAACGGAAAAGAAACACTGGTGTGATAAGACTATAAAATCATTGGTGTTGTAAATTTAAATAAAATCACTGGGGCATTGAATGCAAAAAACAGTGGTGCTTATGTATTGTAAAAATGCACTACTGGATACTAATATAAAATAATTGTGCTATTAATTTGAATAATGCACCAAGAGTGGAAAATATATTTTGGAGCAGTAGGGCATTAGTGCTATGGAAGCACTAGTGCCTTAAGAATTGAAATGCACTGGGGTGTAAAATGAAACAATGTCACTTATTGAAGAGTATAACATCCCAATTCTCATTTGTTTTTAAACGTCTTGGTGTTGTAATGTTCAAGAAGGGCACCGGGGTGTGAAAAAATGTCTTTCTCAAGTGATGGTTTTACACAGTATAAGGCACTGGTGCGTATTTTGTTTACAAACACATTGTGTTTTTTTATTATTATACCATTTTTTATTATTATAACTAGCGTTGCTTAAAAAAAATTATTCACATTGGTGTGCAATAATACACGATGTTTTAGTATCCATTTTCTTTTTTTAGAAACATCAACTTATGACAGTGAAATTATTGTGATTTTTTAAATTCACAATTCATCAAATATTTGAAATATATATTATAAAAATATGAATATAAATTAATTTTTTATCAGTGAATTTGTGTATGATGTTTGGACTAATTTTTATATCATCAGATTTCATGTCTCTTCATTATAATATTTAATCATCCATATATTTAATCAGTGGTGTAGCATTTTGCAATGAATTTGGAGAACACAATACAATTAATTAAAATGTATTTTTATTATATATGGCTAAGAGACTCTTTTTCCATGCTAAATGGGATAGTTATTGGTAACCCCTCATATTTTAATTGGGATACTATTTCCATTACATTAAACAAATTGTCTGATTTTCACACAAAAATATTTCAAAAAATACAACAACTTGCATTTATATCTAAACATATAATCATTCTTCAATGGAACTTCTGTGAGTATTGCTCGAGCTACTTCCATGACCTGGGTTATTTGTAAGGATGTTTTGTTGATTCCATCGAACATTTTCATCTTCTTCTTGTTCCATCTGTAAACATAAAAATAAAGTGTAATGAGTGTATCTACATTGGTGAGAATAATAAAAATTGAAATAAATAATATACATAAATGTAAATCGAATAGTAATGTCCCATAACAAGAAGTGACTCATGAACTATACACATGGTTTCAAAACCAATCCTCATTTCTTGTTGTAACAACTCGTCTGTTGGCTTATTTCCATACTTTGTTTCCGCCAAGTTTTATACCTCATAATAAATCATAAATTTAATATAAAGGATCTTTTTTTTCTATTAATTATAAGCTCAGAGAAGTAAAACAACATAGACACTTACAAAATCCACAATCAAATTTTCATATTCCAACATATACTCACAAACCATATTTAACCCAATGTAAATAAATTATTTTGATGGATCTTCTTTGTATGTTATAACCTATTTGAAGACATACAAGGATGGTTGCTATAAAAAAAATTAAAATATACAAAAAATACATATTAAGTTCTTATAAGGAAATATAAAAATTTCTCACACAAAGTTTGATTTTCTTTTTTTCCTTTTCGTCATGTTTTATGTGATGGATGGGATGTATTTTTGTTTTATTTCTACAAGAAAATACTTGAAAATTAACATTTAATGCTAGATTATTTGTTTATATGTACCTAATAGAAAAATCGTATGGTTACATACATTTGAAACACATTATTCTTTGAGATAGCCCCTCTATGATGCAATTATGTCCATCTCTTTAACAATCTCTAGTGTACACTTTTTTCACGGTGAAAAAGTTCGTAACTATTCATATTAATGATCAGCTACCTGTTACATATTGCTGTAGTATATAAACTACTGTTCAGTCCGAAACATATACAATTACAATATCAGTCAGATTTCCATAGAAAACTGTAGGCAGTCAACAGTCCAAAAAAAACATGACATATACAGTGTAAAGACATAATAAGTCCCCTAGTAAGTTCGGTGCATAACTTACTAAATCCTACAGACCCAGAATATAAGTATGAAATGTTATACATGCCGAATATATAAATAAGGGGAGGTAAGCAAAATCTCCCTGCAAGTAGCTGTAAAAACTAAACAACAAAATCTGGAGGAGCCTCCTCGATAAAAGGCCGATGATAGTATCTGTAGATCTGTCCCTCTGTGTGCTCTGTGATATGCCAGGTACCCCAGGTCAGCTCCGTAGCTTCTTTGGACAGTTGATCAGCCTCTTTGTTCCGAGACCTGTAAATATGAGTCACAGTGATGGAGTCAAAGAGTGTTCTGAGATGGTGAACCTCATGCAGCAGTGCAGACAGTGTGTGCGAGTGGCAATGAGATATGTTGTTGAACCAATTTGTCACAAGTTGTGAATCGCCAAATATCTGGATGGAGTCACAGAGAATGTCTCGAGCAAAGGTAAGAAGAAGTCTAAGGCTCTGCAGTTCGGCGTAGTTGTTGGTACCAGGTCCAAGCCCCATTCTGATGTTGTAGAAGTGCTGATCAGTCAAATAAAGTATGGCTCCCCCCCCACACCCATGGGCGTTGGACGCACCATCAAAGTATGCCCATGCCCGGCTGTAATCGATAGTTCAGGTGTCTCATGTGAAGGCTTGCCGCTGCTACTGTCCTCGGGTATAAGCTTATATGAGGCGAGAGAGGCCGCGGATATCCTTTGGCAGTCAATAGGTATATCATTAAATATCAGATTGTTACGACCAATCCATAATTCCCAAGTAACAATAAGGGGGAGGTTGCGTAATTTAGTATTCTGAGCAGAATGCTGCCACCAAAGAGACCAGGCTTCTAATAATGAATTACCCTGCCAATAAAATCTGCAGCCCATGTCAGTAGTGATGCTGGACCAAATATTTTGTATGATTCGACAGTGCAGGAATAAATGGAGGGCATCCTCCCTGTCGTTTAGGCAATAATAGCATCTAGAGGCCCCGTGGAAAGCTCTTCTGTGGAGAAAATCCGTGGTAGGTATGCAATCTTTAAGCAGGCACCAGAACAGAAGCCTGTGTTTATGCGGGGCTTTCAATCGCCAAATGATTGTCCACCACCAGTCCTTTATGGGGGGTTCCCTGTGTTTAATTAGTTCAAGGTAGCCAAGCTTTGGAGTATAATGCCCATCCTTAGAAACAGCCCAAATCAAATTGTCTGGTTGGTCAGTGAAGCGTATGTTTGAAGCTTTTAGTGCCCAGATAAATTTACCCCAGATACGAGTGCCCTCCTGGGGGATTCCCAAGTCACCCGCCTGTAGCCAGGCTTGTTGTCGCCAAGAGGTATGAGCCCAGTCAGCGATCTGTGCCAGGAAGATGACATTTCTGTGGGCAAGGTGCTGAATAATAAACTCCGGAAGTTTGTGATAAACCCCACTCCCTGACCAAGAGTCAGTACCTATACGCACTTGGGTTCCTGAACCAATCTGCCACGAAAGACCACTTTGGAGAATGGGAGCCGCCCTTGTGATAGCCTTCCATATGATCGATGCCCCCAAATTCAGAGTGATGCTGCCTCGGATCCAATCCAGAGGACTTTGGGGCGAGATATATTTGGCGACCATGACCTCCTTCCATAGACGCTGACCTGTAATTATGTGCCAACCCATCTTAGCTGCAAGGGCGCGAGAGAAAAGGTGGAGATCCTTTAACCCCCAGCCACCCCACTGTTTGGGCAAGTTGATGCGGTCCCATGCTATCCATGCAAATGTGGATGCCTTTCCTTGGTTGCGCCAAAGAAAATGCCTGCAAATGTTTTTTATCCGATTGGTGATGCCAATCGGAATCCAGGCCAGGGTCATCCAATAGACCGGGATGGCTTCCAGAACAGACTTGATGAGTATGAGTCTACCAGCCCTAGAAAGCCATCGGTTATACCAGACGTTGATTCTGCGCTCAATTTTAGCCAAGATCCAGTTCCAATCCTGAATATGATAATCATTAGGTTTTATGATATACCCCAAATACTTGAGGCCGCTGTTGATGTCAATACAGACAAAATCGAAAAGATTTCGAGAGATGTCTTGCTCCTGTCGCGAGCACCCAGTCATGATGATAGATGATTTAGTGCTATTCGGTGCCATACCGGTAGCCCTGTAAAACCATTTCAGGAGCAGATCAAAATGCACAGAATCATGCCTAGTACCATTTAGGAAAATAAGAACATCATCTACAAATAAGAGGTGAGTGAGGTATAAATTGTCCACAATCCGGAGCCCTTGAATTAGTCCTCTATCTTTAGCATTGTTGATAAGGACGGATAGACCCTCCATGACTAGGACAAAAAGAAGAGGAGAAAGGGGGCAGCCCTGGCGGAGTCCTCTTCCCGCATGGAAGAAATTTGTAGCAGTACCATTGATCAGTATGCTGAAAGTGGCATGACAAACACAGCCCATGATCCAGTTGATTAAAGTATGAGGAAAACCCGCATGGATCAGCATAAGGTGTAGGTAACTCCAGTCAACTTGGTCGAATGCCTTAGTAAGATCAATCTTGAGGATGGTCGATTTCAGCCGGAGAGATTTAATAGAGTGTAGGGCCTCCTGGGCTGTGCCAATAGCCTCATGAATTTGCCTGTGATGCAGGAAAGCAAATTGTTCCTTTTCAATGTGCTCTGACAGGAAAGGTTTGATGCGGTTAGCAATAATTTTGGAAGTGATCTTGTATATACAATTGCACAGCGAAATGGGCCTGAAATCATTAAAACTGTTTGGTTTGTCTGACTTGGGAATAAGAGCAATAAAAGTGGTATTAAATCCATCATAGATCCTGCCCCTCTGCCTGCTGTCTTCAATCACTGCCAGGAGGTCTGCAGATATGAGATCGAAGAAATGGATGAAAAACTCAACGGGCCAACCATCAGGACCCGGGCTCTTGTCTCGCTTGAACCATTTCAAAACACCCTCCAGTTCACCCATGGTGACCGGGGAGTTGAGATCTTCCTGCTGCTCCTGTTCCACGATGAGTTTAAAGTTTTGAGTAATGCGCAGGATATCAGGTAGATTTATATTTGGAGAGGCCCTATACAGATTAGAGAAATGTCTGGTACCCAGCTCCGATAACTGAGCATGTGTTTTTGCAGTGATGCCATTTCGGTCTGATAGTTCCCAGATGGTGTTGGTCGCCTTGCGACCATTTGCATGCTGCTGAAAGAATTTTGTGTTCTCGTCACCGGCCTGAATCCATATAGCCCGAATTTTAAGCCTCCAATCTTCCTCAATCTGTTTCAACAGTTTGGCTTTTTCAGCTTCGAGTGAAAAAAGATGTGCTCTGGCCTCCTCGTTGCGATAACCCAACAGTTCCTCATTGTTGAGTAAGCTAATTTTGTCCTCAATACTATGTAGGGCCGCCCTTTCCAGTTTCTTTTTGTTTCGGACCCAAAGAATGGTGAGGTTCTTTATGCGCTTAAGGTTTTCATTGAAAGCCCTGCCTGGGTCAATATTCATCGGAGGTCTGAAGTGCACCCAGGTTTGATTGACCAACTGGTTATAGTCCGGATCTCTCAACCATCTGGAATTAAACTTGAAAGGGGGCCGAGCTCTCTCAGGGCCACAAACAAACTCCAGAAAAATGGGCGAGTGGTCGGATCTTCCTCCAGATCCAACCCATTGCCGAGCAAGAGACAGAACCGGGAGAAGATCCTGTTTAATAAGAAATCTGTCAAGGCGCCGGGCCAGAGCAGCGTTACCAGTCCTTCTGTTCCGCCAGGTAGGTAACAACTTGGTAGTCTGAATGTCAATCAGGTGAGAGGTACCGAGCTCAGAGTTGAAAAACTCTGCCAAAGGGTCCGGGGTTGCCTGGGGACCCCAAGATTCAGCAATACCCAACGAGAAATTAAGGTCACCACCTAGTATGAGGTGAGGGGCAGACAAAAGAGAGCAGGACAAAAGGGAGCGCCAGAAGTGTTCTCTGTCGGAACAAGGTCCATAGACATTGACCAAGGTAAATTCCATCTCAGAACTGCCAAACAGTACATTCATAGCCAGGACACCCGACCGGCCCCAGCAATTAGTCATCCTGGTAGTTTTGTTGTTAATGCCAAGGGCACAACCTCCTGATCTACCTCGGGCATCAAGAGTTATGAAGGACCACTCTGGGAGAATGGAAGATAAGGTAGCCGACACCTCAAACCCTACCCCGAGCGTTTCTTGCAAGAAGAGTATGTCGAAGGGCTTGTGGGTGAGAAGATCTCTGAGGGCCAATCTCTTGTCGGGGTTGGCCAGTCCCCTGCAGTTGTAGGATAGACAGATCATGATGTAACAGTCGGCAAGGGTCGTCGTGCTCTAAGGACCCGCATAAGTGAAGATTGTGTGCCAGCTTCTACCTCAATGTTTGCTCTTTTGATGGCCTTCGCTAGGGCAGATGGTCTGCCACGGGATTTAGTGGGTAAGAATCCCGGATCCGGCCCAATACCGAAAGCCTCCCCAGACTGAGGATTGGTAGAGGATCTAAGGAAGTAGTTGTGCTTCGAAGAGTGAGTCTCCGAAGAGGAATTTGAATGGCCCGGGGAGGGTGCAGCAGATGTATGGTGGATAATAGGTGAGAAGGAAGGAGAGGCCGAAGCGATTGTGCAGCATACCGAGGGGAGAATTAATGGTTTATGTGGTGCACCAGATGCAAATCGAGATGAGGATAAAGCAGTTCATAGATTAACAAGTTCATTAACAGAAACAGTAGAAGGCAATGAAGGGAGAGACAATATATCTGCAAATACAGAGGAAAAAGAGCCAGAAATAGTGGTACCCGGGATGGAAGATGCCTGCTGTGGAGGCACCGATGAGGTCTGTGGCCGAGATCTGGGCTGCGTGGAGGTCCAGGTGGGCAGAGTCACTGTCCTCGAATCGCCATCACCAGAGGGCTCTGGTATCTTCGACTGCAAACCCTCTCTGTCCGGCAATAAACTGGAGTGCTCCACGGTTTGTGTGCCTCTGGTGCAGGATTTCTTAGCAATCGACCGGCCAGCCCCCTTCCTCGGACAGTATTTATATAGATGACCGACCTCGTGACAAATTCTGCATCGAAATGGCACGCCTTCATAGTCCAGTGGTTGTTGCCATTGCATCCCATCAAACCTCATGATAAAATTTTCGTATAGTCCTTCCCGAGTGTCGAGAAAAATCAGGATCCGGGCCACTGCTCTGCTACCAGTGGACAGGTAGGATCGATCATGGTCTAAGTAGCGTCCGAAATGGCCTCCAATATTTCGAAGTGCTGTATCATTCCAGAAATGTAGGGGCAAACCAGGTAGCCTCATCCAAATGGGGCCAGCCCCCGCATTTTCTTTTTTAGGGTCAAATAAGGGCACCCATCTCTTGAGGTGGACGGGGTGTAACTCCAGGTGCCAGAACTGCTTGAGGACCCAATCTGTGTGTTCAGGGCGCGCAAAGGTAAGGGAGAACCAGCCCTTGGTCATGGCCCCAACCACCGGGAGGCAATCAAGGGTCTCGCCCCAGATTTCGCTTGTCCACTTCTGGAGTCTAGCAGAGGAGTATTTTCTGCCGCGGATCTTCCCAACCAGGGTCTTTGCTGCAACGGTGCTCCAATCCTCCATGCCACTCTCGCTCCCAAAGTTAGAGAGGTAGTTTAGCTTGTTCCTCGTGACCTTGTGCGGCTTATTGACCCTACAAACCCCCAATGTCGGCTCCGCTGTGTCTTCAGATGCAGGTAGGTTGCAGTCCTGCTCACGGATGTTAAGGTCCTCTGGTAGGATGTTGAAAGCCCCCGAGGCCGCCAAAGGTGCAGAGGGCGCCTCACTGTCTTGTGCCGCGATCTCTATCCCGGAAGGGTCAAATGTGTTAAGCCCACGAGGTGGAAGGCGCTCAATAGGCTGATGTGCCAAGTAGTAAGATGGGTCTCCCTTCTCAAGAAAGGCCGCCTCCGAGAATAGTGCGGATCTTTCGATGTCGGCACTAACCTGAATGTCCTGTTCAGCCTGCGGAAACGTCCAAAGCCCGATATCCTCATTCGAGGGCGAGCCAAAAGTTAACTCCGCGAGGTCCCCCAAGGGCGAGATGCAACCTGCCACGGTGGAAGTGGGCTGAGCAGGCAAGTCCACCCCGGATAATGGGTCCAAATCCGACATGGAATCCACATCATCTTCGGGTTCCAAACCCCAGATGTCGACCCCCTCCAGAGGGTCCTCCGAGTAGTCGACCTCATCTTCGTAAGTACCCATATCATGAACTGCCCTTCAAAACCCTCCAGAATGCTGTTGGAATCGACAGTTGCCCACAGATAGCCAAGGGCGCATTAATAATTGCCGATTTGACTGACAGACTCGGTCTTGGAGCCAGAAGTCAGTGCTGGTGCGAATAATGTTGGCCCGGAGCTGGGTCCAGAAGTAACCCGCCAAGAAGTTGTGGTATACGACCCCACCAAGTAGGGGTGCCAGACCACACAGACCCACCAAATAGAGACCTCCGGTTCAGCGACCAAGAAAGGGCGAAACCCTAGACAGCCCCGTCTGCAATCCCCGAGCAGTAATCCAAGTGGAAGCCCACCAGAGGTATAGTAACCACCAGAATGGACCGAAGGGGCCCAGGAAAAGCCGGACGAGCAAAAATCAAACAGGGTTTAAAATGAAATGTAAAAATACCCGGTGAAATAGCAAAACCCGCGAGGAGTCAGAGGTCCATCATCGCCAAGCGCAGTAAAACTTCCATAGTGAACGGGAGTCATAGCCAAATCACAGAAATCAGGTTGAAACTAGGGTTCGGTCGCCGCCATGATCGCCCGCTTTGGAAATTCCTACTGGCATGTTTCAGATATCACCTCGTTGATATTTTAGGATTTTCATAATGTTCCGGCAAAAGTAATAAACTATTTTTTTATTTATACATGAAAACTAAATATAACAAAATTGATATTAATAAATTACTTCTTTGTAGTAATATATACATATAATTCTATAAAAGAATTTTAATTAGGAATATTAATTTTTGAATGATTTTTTTGTTTTGTTTTTGAATGCTTTTTTATATTGCAAGTCTAACATGTTTCATTGACCATTGCTCTCAAAAAACTTCTTGTAGTTTTAACATAACTTAATACCTGGAATCATTGGATTGATTTTTTATAGTAAGTGGAAATTATGTCTATACGTTCATTCCACTGTACCCCTCATAGTTCTGTAAAGAAGTTCTCCCCTTTCATTAACCTCCAATACCACTCCAAATGAGTTAAGGACCAATTCATCGTCATTTACATGTCCTATAATTTTTTTTCTTAGAATAACATTATTTTCCTTCGTTTTTGGTTCCTATATGACATGAAACTTATGTGAATTCATATATTATTTGAAAGATGTTATGTAATATTATTAATTATATTATTAATGAAAATTCAAAAGAAAAAACGCATATTGAATAGTGTTTTTTCATTCACCTTATTCATCCTTCTGCAAAATTTCCATTAGCTTTTTACACTCTTCTACATTTAGATAAGAAATCATCTTATCAAGCTTCCTCATTTTGTGGCTCTGCATGAAACACACTAACCAATACATATAGTTCAAGCATATTAATTTTGTAAATAATTTACAAAGAACTTGACTTTATACTTTTTTGGATGTGCTATCATTATGTCGATCAATGTTTCTTCTACTTGACAACTTATCAGATAATTATGTATTAATATAAAACCCATACCATTAAATACAAAATAAATTAAATATTTTATAAATAATTCACATGATTTTCAACCAAAAAGAGCACTGGAAATGAGAGTGCTTGTGTGAACAAAACACATTTGAGTGTTTCATTCAGTTAATGCATTGAGCATTTATTTATTAAGTAGCGGCAATGAAAAATATCTTTGTTTTTTTAACTTTAAATTATGACGGTGCGATATGTAATGATAAAAGGAGCACCATCACAATAAAAAATTAAAACATGAAAATAAAAATATGTTTTTTTACTTAACGATGTTATTTGTCATAGGAATTTTGGTCTGTTATATAAAACATGGGGCACTAGTATGTTATAATTTAATGAATGCACCAAGTGTTTAATTATCGAGTACTAAAAACTATATATATATATAAACAAAATAAAAACCTGGTTTCTGACTTAACAATGTTATTTGTCATAAGTGTCCTGGTGCATTATATCAAACATGAGGCACCAATGCATTTTTTAAAACATAGCATACCAATAAATAGAAGAATCCACAATCGATGGTTTGAAACCCATCGACAAAACTCTGATGATGTGATTTTTACCGAAATTTTTCTTGCTTTTCATAGACAGAAGTTGTTTCCTAAAAAGTGGACAAGGTCGATTGTGTTTGGATCCCATTCAATAACCGGTCCCCATGCTTTACATGCAAAACACCTAATATATATTAATACAAAAACCCCTTAAATCTAAAATACCTAAAATGAGAAGCCCTAACTTTGAAGTGGTTGAAACATAAGAAAGAATAAGCAAGGGTTTAAGGTATGTATTGGTTTTTTTTGTTTTGTTTTGTTTTTTTTTTTCTTTGGCTGAATTTTAATTAAATCTAAATAGGAACAAAGATTGTAAAAAAAATCAATTAGTAAAATTTTTACTATGCAAGGTTTTTATTATTTTCTATATTTTAATTAAATCTAAGAGAAATTGTAAAATATGTTTTAGTAAAATCAACCTAAAAATTAAAATTTTTACTATGTAGGGGTTTGAGTGAATCACCATACCTTTCAAATTCTGATGTTTTGAACAGTTGATCTATTGTTTCAAAATATTTGGTTTCTCCACAATTCTCACATTATTTCTCTCTTGCAAATATCTATTTTAATTAAATCTAACAAAAATTAAAAAAAAAAATATTAGTAAATTCAATAATAAAATTTAAAAATTTTACTATGTAAGGTTTTGAGTGAATTAACACAAATATTTATTTTAATTAAATCTAACAGAAATTGTAAAAAAAATATTGTAAATTCAATAGTAAAATTTAAAATTTTTACTATGTAAGGTTTTGAGTGAATCACCATGTTTTTCCACTTATGGTCTTCTTAATTTTATGCTACTCCACAGTGCTCCCAATTTGTTTCCCTTCCAAATCTCTCCCTTGGAATTTTGGGAAAAATGATGAAATGGTGAATAACTTCTTTCTATTTGAAATATTCATGAAATTAGATTCCGAAAAATCATTTAATGTTCATTTTTCACTAAGAAAAAAAGAACAAACATGTGTTTTATTTTTCACTTTTTCTGAATGTTCGTGTGTTTCACAGGAAAAAGCACTGATGGATTTTTGTGTAACATGAACCGGTTAACATAACTTATGAGTGTGCTAAATTTTTATAACATACCGATATGCTACAATTCCTTTTAAAAATTTTTGAAAGCCTAGAAACTTGTGCAGTTATAGTTTTAATGCATTTGTGTGGTTATTAGTGAAATGCATCATTGCAATGAGTTTTATAAGAGAACCGATATGACATAATTCCTTTCTTATTTTTGAAATATCGAAAACTAGTGCACTTACTATTTTAACGTCCTGATGTGGTTAATATTTCAATGCGTCGATGCAGTTTGTATAGAAACATATCAGTGCGATTAATGTTATAATAGCACCGATATATGATGGAATTTATTTTTTAATTCTAAAATCATGTAAACTGGTGTGGTTATTACATTAATGCAATGATGTTTTTATTATTGAATGCATCAGTATGCTTTTGTTTACAAGAGCACTGATGTGGTTTGAAAATATGTATTTTTATTTTAACATAAAATGGTATATTCACTTCAAATTATCCTTTAGGATGCATCTAAATGAGTTACAATAATTCACAATGTACAATTTTCACTTAATTTTTCCTTATTCTTGAAAAATGGTTTGAAAACTATAATGAAATTCAATTTGTGGTTATATGGTTCTCGAAATTAATTTCAAGTATGTTAACAAAAATTTATTGTTGATTTTTCTCAAATGCATGGATAAAATCATATGATATCAAATGGCCAGTTCTTTAGATTCCAGCTCGTTCCATATTGCTCAAAGTCCTTTGCAGAGTTCTCCCTTTCCTTATATACTAAGTTCATATTTTTTTGACATTTCATTTATCTAATTGATTTTTTTTTTTGTCCATGTCAATTTGAATAAAAATGTATCCAAATTTGCAAGATCCTGATTCATAATCGAGTTGAGATGTGATAAATATTCCATCATTTCAAACATGTTGGAAGCTCTTATCAGAAGTATCATATCGCAAGTTTTTGGTATATGAAAATGGATAGTTGTTTCACCCTGCCAATTGGAACATGTAATCTTATAGCCACAGTCCTAGGTCAATGATGGTAATAATTATTTGGTATAATGTAATTTCAACAAACCAATTGCATTGTGCTTACTGATATCACTGATGTACTAATGTTCAATATTTTAGAAATTTGGATTCTGATGATGATGAATGATCCACCTACCATCTTCCATAACACCATACTATAATTTCATATTGAGAGAAAGATACATTAAGAGAAAAAAATGGATAGGAATCATACAAAGAATGGTTGAATAAACCACCTATTTAATTCCCACTATGTCCAGATTCACCAATTAGGAATGACTACAACACTAGTAGTTCTTCATCAAAAGTTAGTAATGGGGGCAATCAAATACATTTTTCACTAGTTATGGATGATTACTTACAGGATATGATTTCCATGGAGGCAATGTTGTTAGATGCATTCCAGAACAATGATTCTCATATCATTGATACCTTATTCGGAAGCCTAAAATGTGCTTCCACCACCCCTTTCTTTGGACTTGGCAGCCACTCAAAGTCTACCTAGCTCAGGACAAATATGTTACTGTACAACTTTAAATGAAATTTTGTCATGTCTAATGCATGTTTCTCGACAATATTGAGGTAATTTACCAAGATCAAGTCCCTTATAATTTTAGATCAAATCTTGTCACACAATTAACATTAAAAATGGTTGGTTTTATGAACATTAAATATTTACATTGTACAACTATATTGCCCACAAAATGTAGGTTATTAAAATATAAGGTCTTTTGAGCAACAATTTCTTACCCGGTAGCTGTGAAGATGCAAATAAGTTGTGGAAAATGTTGGATTTTGAGTACATATCATATCATGCATGTATGAATGATTGTATTATATATAGAGGAGAATATGTAGACAAAGAAATATTTCTAAGATGTGGGAATGATAGGTACCATAAAAAAGGGGTAAATCACATGGTCCTCCTCATAAGATATTGAGGTGCATGCCTATAATCCGAAGGATTCAAATTCCCTTTCATTCCAAATAATTAGCTATGTTGTAGGGATGGCATGCCTCACAGAGAAGTGAATTGGGTGTTATGTGATCCCAATAGATTCAATAGCCATGAATCATATATAGGATACATGGCCTAAAAAATTCAAGGATGAAGTATGAACTCTACCAATAAACATATCCATGGATGGTGTTAACCCATATTCCATCCAAAACACAAACTATTATGTTTTTCCTATAGTAGTGATAAATAAAAATATACCCCCATGGTTTTCTGTGAAGAATGAACATCTTATGTTGGCTCTCACAGTTCCTAGTAGAAGACAAGTGAAGAATATGGATGTCTACTGATAACCATTGGTAAACAAATTGAAGGAATTATGGAAAGGGATACATGTGTATGACGTATCAAGGCCCTTTGCAATAGAGAGGACTTTTACATTGTAAAACATATGTGCTTACACCATACATGATTATCCATTCTTAAGAGTTTTCTTTGTTAAATTACATGTTTATTGATTTGTTTATATATGCAAGAATATTGTTTCGTTTCATATTAATTTAATTTTCTACAACTTTTCTGATGTTAATGATCACTAATGTGCACTTTATTATACAATAATTCTGTAGGCCTTGTAACAAAATTCTATCATGGATGTAAATGTTGTGTACATTCTCTAAAGGATATGTGGTACAACCACCTACGAAAGCCAGTATATGACTGCTCCAGGGTATTCCTCCTAGAATAGCACCCTTACAGAAGAGAATCATCTTATTTCAATGGTAAACTAGAGAGAACCCAAAGGCCTGCAATAATCACACCACCCGGATGGCTTATAACATATGAGAGATATAATAGAAGGAGATTAAAAAAATGTTTGATTCAAATGCGGATCCTATGTTCGATGACCTAGAATTCTTCGACATCAATGTTGAGAAATTTCCTAGTAGGACGAAAATTAAATATATCTTTTACACGCTAGCATATTGGGATCATATTAAGGTTTCCTACTTACTAAATTGTATGCATATATTTGAAAATGTTTCATCTTCTTTATGGAGGCACATATCATCGAAACAAAAGAACTCGTTTTTTTTTAGGATAGATCTTATTTCTTCAAAAAATAATGATAAACATTGGTGAAGACAAGAAAGTAGAGGAGATGTTTGTCCCTCTTCATATTTCAAGGAAGTTGATGTCCCATGGATTTTAAAGAAATATGATATTTCTTTGGAAAATGAAATTATAATGGGTGTGAGGGTGTCTTCTTTATATGGGTCTTCACTACAACATTGCTTCATTGTGGAAGTCCGTTTTTTTGGGTTGAAGTCACAAGACCATTTGAACCTCTAAGAGTAAGTATGTGAAAAACATGATTTTATTATTTTTTTGTTATTTTTATGCAACGTGATAAAATATAAGTAATTTTTGTATGTGTTTACTTTGGAGTGTCATTATCCTCTACTCGTGCATCGGTGTGTGAACCATGAATTCCTCCAAGACTAATGGCATGTCATATATAAATTATATGCATTTATATTTTGGATCACATCAAAGGAGATTCATATTGCTAGAATTCCATGGTGGCATCAAGAGACAACTAATATTGTTTGTATGTTTGAGAAGGAATTGTTGAAGACTTTCGCAGACTTGTGGGTTGAGCTTTTGATTCATCTAGTAGATGATGTTGAATTAGCTGCGGTGGTTTCTTGTTGTTGTATGTTCTTCTTAGAAAGGTACATGAAAATATTGAAAATTTTTGTTCAACAAAGGGAAAAACTTGAGGGGTCTATGGAAGAGGGGTACATATTGTATGAGTCTTTCTAATATGCCAGTGAGTACATTAATCATATTGACAACACAAAAGGAGTGCTCATTTGGGTTGAAAAAAGGGATGAAGAAAAAAGAGAAGGGGATCTTCTCCAATTGAATGGAAAAATGAACATGATAAAGAGTGAGTGACTTATAATTTCTCGAATTTCAACATGGTAGCTATTCACATTGAAATTCATAATGCAAAACATTTTGATCTCATACATACTATTTATGTTGGATTGATTTCATCAGAAAATTTTAGAATTGAAGCCAACCACAAATCCATTCTTTACAATTCAAAAGTGACACAGTCGTAGGTCACATTATACAAAAAAACGAGGAGTAAATAGGATAGTGATATGAAATAATTGAAATGGTTGAATGGTAGAAGCGAGCTTTATATTGGTCATTTTAAATAAAATATGCCAGTGACATGCTTTAACAATTGGGTTGATGATCAAGTCAAAGAGTAATATGGTGCATCTGGTCATTAGCCGCGTGATGAGGAGGATGTGCTAAACATAGGGATTGGGTGCAAAAACTTGGTAATAATCTATTTTTGTACATTTTTAACTTCATAATGCACCTTTGAATTTTAACATCTATATTTTATATTTTAATTTCGGGTTATTAGACACATGAAACTGTGATTTTTTCACTTTTTTAAAAGGTGCATTTGTTCCCATGTATGTGGGCATATGGACATCAATTTCTCACGTAAGATTTTCACTATGGATGCATGACACAAGACTGTGGAGTGGAAGTAAAGGTTTACCAATCTCGTCATGCTAGCCACTACAATCAAAGTTAATACAAGGGATATTAGGCTACGTGGGATAGATACAAGAGATCATTGAAGTGTGGTTTTTTCTTTCCAATGTGTTATTTTTAGGTGCAAGTGGTGGGACACCTTTGATCAGAATAATGTAAAGGAATATCGTGATAGTGCGTTGATATCTATCAACTATGTAATGATGTGGCAGGAAGGTAGGGAGCCTTATGTTGTCCCCAAACACTGCAACCAAGTGCTTTTTTACCCATATTTATTAGATAGGGAGTGGTGGTTAGTATTGAGACACAAGCATAGATAAAAACATATTTTTGAGAACAACAATGATATCATGCCAAGTGAGGAAGATAATCAGTGTCATGACAATGACAATGGAGAGTGATATGTACGTGTGTTATTTCATGATTTATACTATTGTGGTATGTTTTAGTTTCCTTTATTTCACTAATTATATTGTTTTTTATTCTTGTTTTTGGCATTTTATATGATTGGTAAGATTCACAAATGTTTTTACACATTTTTTTTCTAGTGAAAACATTTTTACACTTAAACCTAAGTATTTATAATTGTGTAATTTATAATTTAAAAAATAAAATTTTAACATATTTGTTTGATTTGTTTAATTCCAATTTATACTATACTTCTTTCATAGGCTTTGGATAGATATCATGATGGATCAAAATATTTTAATTCTAAGCATAGGTTATCAATTTTGTACTCTTTTTTCATACTTTTGTGACCCCAAACATATATTTATAATATAGAACATTTTCTACTCTAGATAATGTAAATTTTGAATCGTAAAGGTGAGCACTCCATTAATAATGCTTATTTATAACTACATTTTTTAAAGATATCAATCTAAATATAATCATTATCTGTTTTCTCAAATGACATTGTGAGTATCAATCTAAAATATTAATCGAAGTGTTAGTCGAAAATAGAGAAGGAAAATCATATATGTGTTATATATGTGTACTGAAAGACCTACTACAACCATCGTCAATGTTTTTCAATATAGTAGAATAAACTCCCTTATTTTCACTATGAAACACATCTCCATAAATATATATTTTTAAAACATGGTGTACAATGATTATGATAATAAGGATTCAAGGGGACAATCCTTCTCAAATAGGAAAGAGATACAAATATCTTAAAAATGTGAAAATGGGGAATTTGGAAACATAACATTGAAGGTTTACTCCATGATTTTGATAAAATGAGTTGATCCTTCCCTAATTGACATCAAATGGTTGAGATGAAGGAATTAAAGAGAAGGGATGTATAATTAGATGTTAGATACTTATCGGTTTATTAATCATTTCACATGTTTTTTCTTAAGGTTTATATCAAATTAAATATAAATCATGTAGTAATAAATCTACGAGGAATTTCACAATGAAAAAATTGTGTATTAATATGTAATATTAAATTCTTGACATGAGAGGTAAACTATGTTTAATATATTTAAATTCTAGTTCTTGAAACATTAGGTACACTAAAAGGAGGCCTTATGAGCATGTGTAAAATGTTGATTACATATTTTTATGGACCATATATAAGAGTGAACAAATGGGCTTCCATGGATGCATGATAGGTTTTAATTTTTTCTTCATGGATAATGGAAGAGTTTTGACTTTTATTTTAAATGGTAATTATAAATAAAATTTGAATTGATAAATATTTTATGGCTAAAAATTAAATTATAAATATATCAATGGTAATTAAGAGGCATTTCTTTTACTTTGCAATAGACTTGGTGATGTATTTTTCATTCCCATTTAGCTTATGTAAAATAGATATCTATTTTATTGTATTTATAAGTAAACTATTTAGAGTATACATGTCTTTATCATTGTGAACATGATGTATTAGTTAGGAGAGATGTGAGAACGTGAGTTTCAGTGACTATCTCGTGATAAGTACGTGAAAAAAATAATATTTCTTGAGTTCCTCATTAAGAAATAATCAAATATATTATTTTCAAAAAGTTAAATATAATATAGTATAATTTTTATATTAGTTAAGTCATATTTATTATTAAAAAACGAAAACTTTAAACCAAAATAGGAAATGAAGAACCAAATTAGCACCAAAATGTTATATCTTTATTACTAGAAAAAGTTCACTTGCCTCTTTAAGGGAGAACTTCCAATAGAGAAAATTCCCTACTGAAAGTAACTTAACAATCCTTATTTTACATTTCTTCCTCGTCTTTAGAGAGAGAAATTTCTAATTTAAATTGGTAAGTGTTTCTATAGATACTACATTTAAATTTCTTGAAACTCTCAAACATTTAGTGATAAATTAACTTTTATTAAAATAAAACTTTTTAAGTTATATTAAATGTAAATTAATTATAACAAATTATGACTTAAGTTTTTTAAAAACAATAGATTGAATTTTATAAACGAGTATAGATCCATCTTACCAAGGGATTTACCAAGAGCCAAGAGGCATCAAATCTCATTATATGAAAATCTATTTCTAGAATACAAAACTTGAAAAAAAATCTACATGTCAGGAGATTTAATCTCTTCTAGTGCATACATATGTGATTAAAATGGATCTATAATGGTTTTATATCTCTATGTATAGACCATGTGTAATTTTTCATTGTTTAAATGGTATTTTTGTAATTGTTATGAATGAGTTACACATTTTCGTCTTATTAACAACTAACTAAATTATTTTACATTAAAAATATTTCCCTTGTGAGTATTGAAATATTTTATAAATTAGGTTAGAATTAATTATCTAAGAAATAGAAAAATATTTATGGTAATTTTACAATTATAGTTTCAACCATATTAAACTTTGTAATTTATAAAAAATATTTTTACATTTTCTTTTAAAGTAACTTGTTTTTCACGTAATTTCATATACAAAATTTTGATATAAGTTCACCAATACATAATCTATAAGAAATATCATTTCATAAAAATTGAAATTATGATGATGATAACCATCTAAGAAACATAAACATCATATAAAATACACATTCAAATTTGTTAATATCATCTAATTATATACACCTCTAGCACATATAACATAATTAGATAGCACAAAAATATAATAACCTAACAAGGCATCATCATCGTGATAAAATCTAAGAATAGATAAGAATTCTAATCTAACATCATCCCCAAACACATCGTCAAATATACATCTCATGTCCAATAACTGCTATCACATACACGTCTATCTGCAATAACATTAAATGAACATATCTAACATGACGTAAAGATATATATCAACACCAACATACAATTTGAGTACATCAACATGAATAAAAAAATCAAACCACACACACACACACACACAAACAAGCTAAATAACTACATGATCAAGTGAAATATCTGATACAAGAGTAGTAGTAATAGGTCGATGTAGTCTAATAGAAGACGATACAACAATAGTAGTTCCACTCTGGCCTATAATAGAAGGTGATGGATGGTCAAATGAATCAATAGTAAAACTATGAAGTGGAGGAGAAGGTGGCTCGTCTACTCTCCGAGGATAATAAATATGAGGAATTAGTGGGCGATCATGAGGTGAGTGATGAGAAGGTGTAGTACTACTAGAAGGATCACCGACACACAAATCATCATCTAATGGGGTATTATAGATGGGTGAAGACTATGTATTTGAAGGATCACCACCCTCACCACCAGAAGGATCATCATGATCTTATTGGGAAGTATTGGGTGAAGAATCATTTTTATATGTTTCATTCCAAGATCCCTCTTGGCTACAAGTAGCATATTAGCTCTGATGATATGATGCATATGACTCATCAGATTGCGTGGACGAAGCCTCAAGAGCTCCATGAGGCTAGGATCTACACCGATGTCTTGAGTTGTCATAGGGCGAACTCCCCCCTCAGCCAACAGTCTAGAGAGTCAGTCACATTAATCCATATTAAATTTGAGACTAGCCCTATTTTTCTGCATGTCCACACACATCTGTATCTAAGGATGTGCCTCACCATTTGTAGCCTCAGCCATCTCCGCATCTCCCTCTAGTGTGGGAGGAGGAATTTCCCCAAATAAATTACTAATGTATACAAAATATATAATACACAATAATAATTATACAATTTCATTAAATAGTTTAATAAGCCAAGTTAAATAAAGTGCTAGAATAAATTTGATTCTAATTAATTAAGACAATAAAATTAAACTATATTAATTTAAATAAAACACCATTATTACCTCTATCATCTATAGGCTCATTCGGTGTGAAGAGGATGTTGGGATACTATCGTGAATCCATCCGCATGTAAGGAAACGAAATTAAGGCAAACATGTGTTCATCCTCACTACTTAGTAGTCACAATGCCTTGGTGGAAATCCTAGTTGGATACTCCAGCAACCCCTCTTAGGCATCATCTTGCCCCACATGTGCATTTGCACCTTATTCATGGGCCTAGGAGAGTGCCACTAAAAATTAGGTCTCATCTTCAGAAGCTTGTAAAAAAATAAAAAATATATATCTAATGTTGGATGCAAAATTTAATTCCTCATCCAAGGAGTACCCATGTTTCATACTTTTATTCACTCACATTCTTTCGTTTATTTCTCATTTTTCAATCACATTTTTTCATTTATTTTTCATTTTTCATCTAGCAGGGTTCATAGAAAGTATACAATATGGGTAATCCTTGGATGAGGAATCAAATTATGCATCCAACGAGTGTTTCCGCTTGAAATTTTAGTAAACCCATAGGAAAATAAGTTGAAAATACGAATTGAAAAAATAGTTTTTTCCTTTTACCCTCTAAAATTTGATGATTTAATATAATATTATTTTGTTATTTACACTATTATTTTATAATTTCCTTTGGAGTCCCATTTTAGACCTCAAAAATCCCCTAATTACATCATGGCCTTTGCACCAAATAATCAACATAAAAAAAAGAGGGAAATTAATGTGCTTCCCATCACTAGTATAGTGTGTAATGGTACTCATTAATAGTGAGAGACACCTAACCTCCTTTACACCCAAAGAAGTGATCCATAGCTATCCACCAGACACTTAAAAATATACTACATGCACTACATGATCCCTGACATACCTATGAAAGTAGACAAGTTGACTCTCTGTTGCAACACCATGGGGGACACTAGGGAACTAGGGAAAATAGTCCCCTCTCCTTGATAATACAATGATGAAATGTATGTCCTCCTTAGTGGGCCCATACCATGTGTTAGGACTGACATGAAAAATCATTTTGGTGGGCATCCCACTGATGTATTAGATGTGTCAATAACCCAGAGTGCCCCTCAGGGATGTAGCCTCCTCATAGTACTTAAGGAGGTCTACATTCCTCAATAGGACTTGGGTTACTCTGATAATAGGGTGAGGGTACAAATTTTTCTCCCTCTCGCATGCCTCCCATGATAAGACCACATTGTATTGGTCTGCCATTTTCTCCTCTTATCGTTTCTTCTCCCTCTTTTGATGCCTCTATTGTATGATTGACATATAAAATATAGTAGCCTCATACATAAAAGATATTTGTTGTTATTACATGAAAAATGTGTTTATGAAAATGGAAATATTACTTTGAATAAGAAATAAAAAATAAACATCCCTAGTGCGCCCAAAAAAAAGGTAAATCGCCAGGAATGGTGCACAAAAAAACCCACTGAAGCACCAACAATAGCACATACAACTACTTGACGCACCACTTAAACATTGGTTTTTTATTTCTCGAAACGAAAAGTTTGGTTAACGAATGCATCGAGCTATATTTTTTTAATATTTATGCATGTGTGCATTTGGTAAAAACAAAATGCATCAGGAAGTAACTTTTACCATATGCACCATGATAAAATTATAACTTTCCAGGTGCGTATCAATTTACCAAATGCACCAATTATTTTTTTTTTTTAATTTGTTGATGTAATGCATCGACATACAACTTGCACTGGTGCGTATGAATAACCTTTCTGCACTGAAAAAAAAATTTCATATTAAATAATGTACCAAGCTATATTTTTAAAATATTTATGTATGCTGCACGTTTGGTGAAAACAAGCACACCAGGAAGTAAATTTTACAAAAAACACCACAATTTTTTTTTTAACTTTCCTGGTGTGTATCAATTTTCCAAACGCACCACAAAATTGTGATGTGTTAATAAAACACACTGATTTTGTGGTGAACCCTATAAATTTATAGGGGGAATCGTGATTGGGGTGAGTAGAACTATTCAAATGCACTATGCAGGAAAATAAATTAAAAAACAATGGATTTTTTAACCTAATTTTGAATTCTACTCCGATAAAAAGTTAAATTGAAGAGATACATGGACATTATCTAGACATTTTCTCGTTGAGGAGGCATGTTTATCACGTAAATGAAAAAAAAATTGAACACCATATAAGAAAATTCAAAAGAAATGCAATGAGAAACCAATGGAAGGATAGAAAGAAAGGGAAGCACCAATAGTAGGGCACTTGAAAAAGGCAAGAGTAACACTGGTGCTTGAGAGCTCTACAACACTACAAATGGTAAAAATAATAATATGGTTGGTAGATATTTTTTATTTAGCCTTGTTTTTGTGCACTAGGTTAACCACACTAGTGTGTGTGCATTCGTGAGGGCACCACTATTATTTTAATTAAAACCTTTATCATAGTGCACCTTGTTGCTTATGCATTGGTGCATTTAAATTCATTAAGAGCACTAGTGTGTCTTTGAGTATAGCATAAAAATGCTGAAAATTAATTTTATGATCGATTTTTTTTAATTTAAACTTTTTTTGGTGCTATCGAGTACCATATGCACAGGCGCACTTTATATAGGTGGAACACCATATTTTTTTATTTTTATAAAAAACCCTTGCAATGTTGCACCACTCACTATTATGCACTATTTCTCTATGTTGGTTACACATTAGGTCATTTTTGTACTTGTTTAACACTAGGGAGTCATGAGAGTATATCACTAGACAAGGAAAAATTAATTTTATGACCGACATATTTTTAAATTAAACCCTTTCTGGTGCTATCAATTTTTATACACACTGATGTGCATTATGTACTTAGTGCACCGTTATGTTTTTTTATTCCTTAAAAAAAAAAAAAACTTTGTCACAATGCACCATACGATGTTAAGCACCAATTTTTTCCTGGTTTTATAGATGTACCATTAAAAAAATTCGTTAAAAAATTTTCCTGCCCATCTCCACTAGTGACCTCCGTTATAAATGAATTTTTGGGATATTTTTATATGGGCTTCTACAAAAACCTCCGCTAGAGGGTATTTTCCTTATAATGAGGTGTGGTAGTATGATAGTTATACACATAGATTATTTAAGATTTTCAAAATATTTGGTTGCTTCTTTATTCCAAGAAAATGCATCCTTCTTCAATACTTTTATTATAGGAGATACTATTTGACTATAATTATTGAGAAAGTTACAGTAATATCTTAGATCAATATTCTAATCCTCTTAGCTTCTTCAAGGTCTTGAGGATTGAACATTCCTTCATATATTTTATTTTTTTAGTGTTGAATCTGACACCTTGATGGGATACAATATGACCCAAAGATTCCACTTCCTAAATCCCAAAGGCACACTTGGATGATTTTGCATATATTTGTTTCTCTTACAATGGTATTATGATATTTTCAACATGTTTCACATGCTCCTCCCAAGATTTTCTATATATTAGTATGCCATCAAAAATGATAAAATAAATTTTCTAAGTATTTGAAATGTTGAATGTGCATTAATAAGTCCAAATGACATAGCCAAAAACTCATTATGACCTTCATGTGTTCTGTGGGATGTTTTGGGAATGTCTTGTTACCTCATTCTAATTTTATTATATCCAAAATGGAGATCCAACTTACTAAAGAAAATTTCTCCATGCAATTCTTGTAATAATTCATCAATGATAGGATTACAAAAGTTACCTTTGATTGTCATTTTGTTGAGTTGTATGTAATCTAGACACATATTCCATGAATCATCAATTTTATAACCATCGCCAATGTTGAACATAAAGCACTTTGTTTAGGTTGAATAATGTCAATCTTTAACATTTCTTGAATCATATTCTCAATCTCAATATTTTGTGAATATGGGTGATTATAAGGCCTAATTTTAGGTGGAACACTTCTAGATTGTAAATGAATAGCATGGCCATGATCTAGAGCAAGTTCAACACCCTTAGGCATCTCTCCAAATATTTTGGAATTATTATTGATAAATTTTTAACATCCACTAGAGTAGAGGATAGGAATTTTTAAACACCTGATGAAAATAATTATGCAATTATACCATGGTATCCTTTTTTTAGTAATTTTGTCATGCTATTGGAGCTTATCATTTTACAAAGTTTCCTTTGGATATATCTACTATCAATTTCCTTTCCTTGTGAGGAAAATATCATGAAAAGATATTGAAAATTAAAGGCCAATAATCCCAATGATTATAACCATTGGACCCTTAATACAACATTAACCTCATCCATTTGGATTGTATCATAGGATTGTCTAGTATATACTCTTCCATATTAAACTTAATATTATGGTACTTGTTGATTTTCTAAGTGAAATATAGACTAGCATAATATTAATGAAATACTGATAATTAATTTCGATGTTGAACTTATTTTAAATTATACCAATATATCATTCTACAATTATACTTTAGAAATTCAACCATGCAAGAACAGTAGAACAATAGAGATCAAAATGCACAAAAAGAAGACAGGATTTACCTTGGGAAAACCTAATGTCCTTTTCAATAGAGAAATTATTCTGTTCAACAAGAGACACACTTAGACCTATGGTCAAACTTGGTCAAGCCCTCCAATTAAAGCCTCCCAATATGATCCATAATTTCACTCTGCCTGATATGACCGAAAATTTCAACCCTCCTGCAGCTATCGGTTACCCTTGAGTTTTCACCCCCTGTAATAGAACTACCCAAAAAAATGTGACCTTGAAGAAAGAGAATATATCCACATTTTCAAGCTTGAGAGAGAGAAACAGATGTAATTAATATTCATTTTCGTCCTCCTTATCCTTATTGATCTTTGGTGAGATGCCCATAAAATGTCTTCTTGAGGTAGTGCAAATTGGTGGAGGAATGAGGTTGAGTTTCCATTATATATTGATCTTCTGGGTTGAATAGGAGTCTCCTTTTCCTTGGGACAAATTAAATTTGAGGGAGGATGACTTGAAAACTTTGGAGCCAAAAATTACAATTTAGAAATTCAAATTTCTTCTTTTAAAAGTCATAATGGGACTTTGACTCAAAATAAATTTTATTTTAACTCTAGAATTAAAATATTAATTATAATAATCAATAAAAATACATCAAGTTCCAAAATATACATTATGAAGACTGGCCATAGTTACAAATTCAACATTCCCTCTTAACTAGGGAGGTATTCATAATGACTGTCATAGATGTTTTCAAGTTGAGAAATTTCTCTAAAGAAACGTTTATATCAAATCATCATCTACTATCAACATCTGCTAGTGGCCATATTTAGGGCAGTACTAAACCCATGGAATTTTCATTAGCATATCGGTACTCACTCCTCGAGAGTGATCAATCCTCAAATCCCAATGCCTCTTCCTAGGCCACTATTTTGATACCTAAACTAGCAAGCACTCATTCATCCTTCATGATGAGACATCTTTCCTAATACCTCACTTAACCCTCCCTATTTTTTTATCTCGTCAATATGTTGAAACGGACTAATTATACCCTTCCTCATGTGTGCTCGGGTCCATATGCTAAATTATTGCACTATACCCTTCCCTAATGTGTGATCTAGTCCATGACACCACTACACCCTTATTGTTGTGTGATCAGGTCCAAATACTGCCAAAACTCACTACACAATTTCATGGTGTGTGATCACATTCACGCCTTACTCAACCCCTCATTTTGAGTAATTGGGTCTCCTCCAAGAGACACTCACTCTACCATACCTAGTGAGAACTATGGGCCTCTCATACCATTCTCACTTTTGGGAGAATTTCCATCTATGTTGGTTTCAAATCGACACTCTCTCTCAAAGAGGGGTAAACTCTATAAGTCCCAACTTATCTCTGAAGTAAACAAGCTTCTCTCTAGGTAACAACTTTTTCATAACATCATCTATTTGGTAATTGGTGGATATGTACTCAATCCTTTTCACTCTCCTATGTACCATGTCATGGATGTAGTGGTACTTGATCTCAATATTCTTTGACTTTTCATGAAACACGATATTATCTAAAAGATTCACATAACTTTTGTTATCACAATGTATCACCGTTAATTCCAATTCTTAGTCGAACAATCTTTAAAACAACTTTCAAAGCCACATTTATTCTGTACATGCTTTATTTATTTCAATCTATTATGCTTTTGCAGTGTTTAGTGTGACAGATATTTGCTTCCTAATCATACAAGATATTGTAGCACAACCCATGACAGAGCATACCCCTGAAGTGTTATTCCTATCATCAACACTCCCTACCTAGTTAACATCTATACATCCTTAAAGTTTTACATCCTTTTTTGAAACATATCTCAAACTATAGTTCAGAGTACCATGTAGATATCTTAGAATTTCCTTTGCTAAAATCTAATGTTCATGCCTCAATTCCACATGCAACTGGCTCAATGTATTAACAAAAAATAAAATACCAGGTTTGGTGTTAACCAAATGCATTAATGATCCAATCAACCATTGATACATATATTGATATATCAAACTAGATTTAGATATTCTTAACTTATTTTAGTTAGTCTCCATGGGAGTAGCTATGTATTTACAATCCATCATCTTAATTTTTTTAAGGATATATATAACATACTTCCTTGACCATGGAAGACTTCACCAGGTTTTCTCCATATTTCCATTCCCAAGTAATAATGCATAAAAACAAGATCCTTCATATCAAACTCAAAATCCAACTTCTTCTTGCACTAAATAATAAGAGGCTCAACATGTATAAAAAAAAAATCATCAACATATAACAATAAGATAATAGGTGCATTCTTCACAACCTTAAAATAAAGGTTTAGAACAACACCACTCTTGTTAATCCCAATCTCATCAGATAAATTTCAATATGAGAATACCATACCCTTGGAGCTTGTTTGAGTCCATACAAGGCCTTATTTAATCCGAAAATTTGTGATTCCTTTCCATGCACCTAAAACCCTTGAGGTTGTTCTATGCACATATCTTCCTCAATCACACCATTGAGGAAATTTTTCTTTACATCCATTTGATGTAAGTTCCATACCAACGAAGAAATAAGAGAGATGATGGATCTAATGGAGGTGTACCTCGCAACTGGAGAAAAGGTCTCATCATAATCTTCCCCTCTTTGTGGGAGAACCCTCTAGCCACAAATAGTGTATTGTAATTCTCAATACTTCCATGTAAAACATGTTTAATATTGTATATCCATTTGAAATTCAATACTAACTTCTATTCTAGCCTTCGAACAATCTTTGAGACATCATTTTTCATGATCGATTGGTATTCTTCATTCATCACTTCCTTCCATACTTGTTGGCTTTCTTTTTTTTTCACAAGTCGAAGGCTTTGTATCAATAATAATAGTCATGCGAGATTCATAGATAGAAAACCTCTTAGGTTTCTTATTTTCTCTGGATTTTCCTTTAGGAGTTGCATGTCCTTCTACTTCTTCAAATTTAGATCCAAGCCATCCTAGTTTTTTTCTAATCTCTAGAACAACAACCAGTTCCACTAGTTCATAATGCCATTTGTGCTCTACAGGACCTTTTGTAGAACTTGAATGCACATCTTCATGCTTTACATCATCATCAAAATCCATGGAAACTTCCTTGGACTTCCAACATTCCACTTCATCAAAGTGACATCCCAACTAACCTCAATCCTTCACTAATATGGAATGTAGAAACTATAGGTGTTTATTGATTCACTATAATCAATAAATATTCCTTTCTTTCTTGAACGTTCAAGCATGTTCCTTTTATCCTAAGGAACATGAATGTATATTTGGAAACCAAATATTCTCATATGTCCAACCTCTGGATTTCATCTATAGAATTCTTCTTGAGAAGAAATATCTTCTAGAATTTGATGATGACTTCTATTTTTAATGTATATAATTTCTAATGATTCTTATCCCCATAAGAAAAATGGAAAACCATGATAATGCATCATGGCCTTGATGGATTATTTAATGGAATTATAGGAATTTTGAGGTCTAAAATGGGCCACCTAAGGAAATTATAATATAATAGTGGAAATAATAAAATAATATTAGATTTGATCATCAAAGTTTAGAGGGAAAAAATAAAAAATCTACTTTTTCAACTTATCTTCCTAGTATTGGTTTACTCAAATTTTGAGCGGGAACACTCATTGGATGTAGAATTTGATTGCTCATCCAAGGAGTACCCATGTTGCATACTCTTGGCCAACCTTGCTACACGAAAAATGAGAAATACATGAAAAACGTGATTGCAATCACATTTTTTCATGTATTTCTCAATTTTCATGTAGCAAGGTCCATCGAATGTATGCAACATGGGTACTCCTTGGACAAGGAATTCAGTTTTTCATCCAACGAGTACTCCCACTCAAAATTTTAATAAAACCTTAGGGAAATAAGTTGAAAACACATGTTGAAAAAGTAGTTTTATTATTTTACTATTTTTATTTTTTTACCCCAAAAATGGTGAATCGTCCCCCATGGTTGACATCATCATATGGAATCCTATTGGTTCTTATAAATTTTATTTTGGTTGTACATTTTCCTTAGGAGGCCGATTTTATACCTCAAAAGTTCTCTAATGACTTATTCTTTCATTAAGCTACACCATTATGTTGTGGATTATAGGTGACAATCAACTCCCTCTTAATCCCATATTTCTTACAGAAATAAATAGGTTATTTTGAGGTGTATTATCCTCCATTATTATATATAAAAATATTTATATTATTACCTACCAGGTTCTCCACTTCAGCTTTGAATTCTTAAAAATTTGTGAAGAATTCATCCTTAGTCTTCATAAGATAGATCCATGTATTTTGAGAAAATTCATCAATAAATGTCACATAGTAAAATGAACCTCAAAGTGATCTTACAAGCATCGAACCACACACATCAGAGTGTATCATATCTAAAACTTCTTTAGATCTATTATCACTACCTGGATATGGTTTCTTGATTTTCTTTTCAAGTACACAAACTTTAGAAAAAAGTTCATGATCTATTTTTAATTTAGGGACACCTAAAATTATTTGATTTAATTCAAGTAATGTTATCTAATTAAGGTTACCATATCTTCTATGCCATAGTTCACTTGGATTGATTTTATCATGTACTAGGGCCTGATCTAGCTAACTCATAATTCTATATAATCTTCCTTCATGAGTCCCAATAACCCTGAAATCATCTCTAATAGAAACCTTGGACCATACAAGTACCTTTCCATCCACACAATCTACTTTATCTCCTTTCTATTATAAACATTATATAGCGACTAGATTCATTTTCAAACCTAGTACATATAGAACATTATTGAGATGCACATTATTACCATCTTTTGACTCTATTAATGCCTTTCCAACTCCTTTGATTGCATATCTATAGTTATCTCCAAGCTCTACCCTTTGGGACAACCTCTTTTTCATTATGCGACAAATATTTCCATGATATCTAGTCATATGTCTTGATGCACCACTATCTACCAACCACATATCATCATCATTTGCAATAGAACCCATCACAGCAGAGAAAAGAAAAATTTATATGACACCTTTCGGCTTCTTTGGATGTTCATATTCAACATCAACTGCGGAAGAATGTTGTTTTCCCTTTCTCTTCTTGTTATTAGTCATTTCTAGGAAATATATCTTAAAGTGTCCAAATTTCAGACAACCATAACCTTGAATCTTTGACATTTACTTCTTCCCTTGGGGAGGAAAAGGTATTTTTCTTTATTTCTTGTGTTGAGAACCAAACTTCTTTTTTCATTTTTTCTTGAAGCAAGTTGTAAGTTCTTGAGAGGATTATTCCTTCTTATCTCTTGACATAAACCATTATTCTTCTTGAGAAAAATATGTCCATAGTTTTTCAAATGAAGGAGATTCCTTCGAGCCTCAAATACCCGTTGAAAATGAATCCCATGATCTAGGTATACCATTGAGCGATATATTCACAAGTTCATTTTTAGAGATAGTTTCTCCAATTTCTTAATTTTTTTTCTTTAGTGGAGAAATCATTATGAAACATTAAGCTACGGTGTCATCATTCATCATCGTCACATCATGAATTTTGTTCTTCAGATTCATAACCTAACCAAAATTCTTAATAGTGAGTTGATTTGTTAGGTCTTGGTACATATTCTTGAAAGGATCAAGCTTTGTAATGTATGGATTAAGATGATCTCTGATGGAGTCTACAATAATACGCATGGAAATAATTTCATCCTTATTGAGCTTCTCCTTTCCTGTAGTATTTGTTGGTTCTATAACTTTTCCTGTCACAATATCCAAAGTATTGTTCTATGCAAGAATAAGATCAATCTTAAGTTTCCAAACTCTGAAGTTTGATTCTCCTTCCAACTTGTTCTCAGCTTTCATATAGGAATCCATGGATGTGAATTAACAAGAGGGACTTCAATTATATAATCTAAAAGTGGGTTTCTTAAAAGATGATCGTAGTGTTCCTTCTTTCACTAAAGCTTTGATACCATGTTTATTTTCTAATTGAAATATAGGGGAGAACAATATTTCTATAATTATTTTTAATGTTGGTCCTTTTTTAAATTATTCCAATATATCATTTAGAAAATATACTTGATAAATTAAACTATACTAGAACAATATAATGAATATACATAACAATGCACAAAGAGAATACAATATTTACTCTGGGAAAACCTACCAAGGGGAAAAACCCAACAACCTTTTCAATAGAGAAATTATTTTTTTTAAAAAGATACACACTTAGAACTATGGTAAAACCTAGTCAAACCATCTATTTCAAGCCTCCAAATATGATCCATAATTTCACTCTACTGAATACGGTCTAGAATTTCCACTCTCCTGCAATTTCCAATTACCCCAGAATTCCATCCCTTGAAACAGTCTAAAATTTCAACCCCTACAAGAGAGTTATCCAAAAAATATATGAACCAAAAGAGAGAAAAATATATCCACATGTTTTAGCTTGGGAGAGAGAGAGAGAAATATATGAAATTTATCTTCCTTTTGGTCCTCCTTATGCTTCTTGATTTTCACTGACACGCCCATAAAATATCTTCTTAAGGAAGTGCGAATTGGTTGAGGATGAATGAGGTTGAGCTTCATTTATATCGTGATATGATAGGTCAAATGGGTGTTTCCTTTTCTCTGGGCTGAAATTTTTTTGAGCCAAAAATTACAATTTAAAAATTCACATTTTCTTATTTTAAAAGTCGCATTGGGACTTTGACACAAAATAATTTTTGTTTTGAATATAGCATTTAAAATATTCTTTACAATAATAAATATATTTACATAAAGTATCCAAATATACATTATGAATATCGATCATAGTTACAAATTCAACATTCCTTGAAAAAATTATTGTACCTTCATTTTCAATCATTAATTGAAATCTTGGTGTTGGATATATAAAGTGCTTAATAAGTTTTTCCATTTTTATAATTGGTGAATTTACAAGTATTACTTGAATCAATCAACACCATTACCATTTTATTTTTGATATATCCTTCTATCTTGAGATTTTTTGGAGTACTTATTCTTCCCAATACATAAAAATATATTGTTGGAGTAATCTCTTCTAGTTATAGATCTTGTGGAAGTTCCACTTCTTGAACTTCTTGACCTTCATAGTATATGTAGAATAAATGTTTCTCACCATAATTATGCACATTACTGTACTTTCTATCATGGTTGAAAAATTATACCCTTTCTTTTATTTCATTCATTCATTGAGGTGTTGACCTTATTGGTTTAGCTGGAGAGGAAACATGATGCTCTCCATAGTTATTATTGAATTTTTTTCTAGTATCCATACTTTTAGTTCCAGCTTTCCTTGCTGGACTAAAAACACGCACTAGGAATTTAGGTTCAAAAATACACACCTCATGTTGGATGGTTTTGTTTAAATTTCCCATAAAGAGGTCTTAAATTATCTCTAAAATATTCTTTACCCCGGGACTCAATTTTTGGAATTTTTTATTGTGCTTTGTAAATGGACCTTTTTGTGGTTGATTTACCAATTGACTAAATAATGTATTTTTACTAATATCCCAATAATGCGCTATCAGTTCCTCCCTAAAAATGGAGGAATATACAATATCATCCTTTTTCCTTTCACAAAGCCATTGATACCATACCTATTGATCTTGTTCTAAGAACATGAAGGAATTATTTATCTTTTGTAAGGATGTTAGTTGGTGTAGATCAAGGTATTGTTTCATTTCGATTATCCATGTTATATGATATTTTTCCTCAAAATTCCTCATATTGATCTTCAGAATGTAGTGATTCCTTAGTGTTGACTGAATCCCTAATGATGTGGATATTCGATTGAAAATTCATGACTATGGTTTTTCGATTTAATATTCATTCTCTCCAATTATGATAATATATTACTCATATATGATTGATTTCTAGCCCAATTATTCTCCTCATTTTCATGATTTCCTTGAAGATTTTCCATGTAATTCATATATTTTTCTATTTCTTCCGTGAAATTTTTTTATATTTATTCCTTCTTTTCCTTTAGCTTTTCTACAATATTTCCAAACAATATTTTCACCCATGACAATTCCATCCTCATTGTATCACTTATTTTATTACATTGGCTTTCCAATATGGATAATTGGCACTCAAATTCTTATATTTCTTCATGAATCTTGAATGATCCTTCAAGAGGATATATTCGTGGATAAGCCTGTCAGAGGTTTAATTAGTGTAGTATCATCTTCATGTTTCTTTGGAGGCATGCCAGAAAATAATAATAATAGTACTCCCATTGATCACAAATTTGAGTCCCCTGGAAAGAAATATATCTTCTAATCAAAAGTTATGTAACATGTAAGTTTATTTTTAACTGTAAAGAGTAATATATTGGCATTAATCTGCGCCTATTTGTGGAAAAAATATCAAGATATTTACAGTTCGTGTACATATCCATCCATGGAATCAATGAATGCAGACTATCTATTTAGACACAATTTCCTTCCAAAACTACAAAAAAAAAACATAGCTCTTACATGATTACTTGTATATACCTTGTAGAACTGACTTGAAAGAAAAATACATCAATAGTTTTACATTCAAAAAATAGGCATAATAAGCAGACTAATCGTCCATGGTTGCTAGTTGATTGAGGTCTATAGAAATTAGTTCATGAGCAGGCTAAGAGTTTTTCCTTACTAATTTAAGTTGGAGATCCTCGATTTGAATGCGCAAAGCATCAATTTCATCTTCCATCTGGTGAATATTTTGGTTCTTCTCAATTTTCCTCTTGTGCATTTCATATGCTTCCTCATGATGTTTTTGAAGAAACCTCTGAAGAGTTGAAAATCCTTCTCGAAGTTTGAAGTGCTCTCTATTGTAAGACTCATAGTTATGAGAAGATAATACTACCAGTGGTGGGCACTTGACCCTGTTGAAATTTGCAAAAAGAAACAATGAAATTGGAATCAAGAATGGACACAAATTGACCATATACTAGTGTGGGAATCCATTCACACATGAGTGAGGAATTCAGTTACACATTATTGCTAAATGTGGGCATCTAATTTATTTATCCCTTAAATAAATTCGAAATTAAATTGTAATTTCATCTCATAACAAATTGTATTAGTTAACTAATTTAGAAAAATTGAGTTAGCTCAAGAATTTAGAGCTGAGGTTAAAAGGTGAGGTAAGTAGAGTGATTCTATTATTTTGGGGGTACAGTTACAGTGAATTCACTAGTGTGGTCAAAGTGTAATCAGTTAACTTGAATTAATTTAGTTAAAATCAGTATAACCCGAGCTAGTGAGAGGTCTAATGAATTAAATTATATTTAATTCAAAATTAGTGATCAATCAGATAAATGATGATTCAATAGTAATAGATTCCTGCATGTCAATTCTGATGAAGACCTAGTTGAGACAAAGGTTAAAGGAAAGATAACTATCAATTGTATTATTAGCGAACTTCCCAGGTGCTGTTATAAAGCCACAGGATGCCCATGATGGATTGTGTAGTCAAAGAATCTTGATTATCCTATTTAATATCGATAATTTCCCAAGGATTGTATGAGCAAGGTTGGCCTAAGTAGGGGCTGAGAATTGGCTAAGTGTTTGTCATTTTTTCCTGAGAATTCCTAGTCAATTTTGTGTTCGATCAAGGTGAGACAATCAGTAGAGTGCAGGATTCTCTCAATGTGAGAAAGCAATGTATTATTTCATGATTCTTTGAATTTTTACAATATATGATAGAGGGGGTTTGAGCAGGTGATTTCCCCAGATACATCTTGTGTTCTGTGATTGATTATTTTTTTCTCTTACCTGCATGTGATTGAGCGATCATGTTTTATATTCTGAAAATAGTGTAGAAGGATTCAATATATTTTTCTATAAAATTACATGATCGGATTGAATCCATTGGTATAAATTTTATATATAATTTCTACATGGTATCAGAGCAGGATTTTTTTGGTCGGAGTGTTTGCAGAGAAAATTTAAAAATTTCGATGCAAAATTTTCAAAAACAAATAGAATATTTGGATTATTTGTGAAAAAATAACCAAATTAAAAAAAATATATATATGTCGAATCAGAGCTCAGATGAGGGATATATCGTCAATTTAAAATCAACTCTCTTTTTAGAAAAAATTATGATGGTTGGAAAATTACAATGTGTGTGAGTCAAGAACCTGCATGCACTAGAGGTAAAAGATGCATGCAAAGCTTTGAGGAGAAAAGTAGTTAATGATCACTTGATGGTTGAGAAGGAGAAATTATATCTCAACATGCAGTCTCAAAAACAATATCAGAAGGTTGTGGAGTAGCTATAATTGGAGAAGAAAAGAGGAGACCAAGTGGAAGATTCCACTGAATCAGATGGGTAGAGGGAGTACATACAACTATAACTTTAGGTGTGAGGTGGGGCAATGTGCAGATATAATCCCAAGAAGAAATTTAGGCAGGGTCCATTGAGATGGTGTGTCTCATGGATCGAACCTGGCTACGAGGAGCCCAAAGTACAATAGTAGCAGGAAGGATCTGTTAGATTGATCCAGTCAGATGTTAGGAAGACATAATCCGAGTGACAGATGTTAGATACTAGATCGCAAATTAGAGTTGGCAACTGCACTGAGTGTATGGATTCATATGTTAGCAGCAGCACAGAGACTCCAGTAGACAACACAATAACTAGTAGTAGTCAGAAGAATCTTGATGATAGATGCATTATACTGATTCATTTGTTTAGAGGTTATTCAGTTTCAAGAGTTGCATGTGAAAACAACAATAGAGAAGTGTTGCATGTAGAACATTCCAAAGGTACCATATCGGGATAGATTAATTCATTTCTTGTTGGGAAGGAGTGTTGAAATTTGCAACAAGAAACAATGAAATTGGCATCCAGAAAGGACAATAATTGACCACATATTAGTGTGGGATTCCAGTCACACATGAGTGAGGAATTGATTTACACATTAGTGCTAAATGTGGGCATCTAATTTATGTATCCCTTAAATAAATTTGAAAATAAAATGTAATTTCATCTCATAACAACTTGTATCAGTTAACCAAGTCAAAAAGACTAAGTTAGCTCAAGAATTTTGAGTTGAGTTAAAGTTGAGACATGTAGAGTGATTTTATTATTTTTGGGGTCCATTTGCAGTTAATGCACTAGTGTGGTGCAAGCATAATCAATTAAATCAAATCAATTAAGTTTAAATAAGTTTAAATATTTCTAACTGAGTGACGAGCTAGTGAGGGGTCTAGTAGTGATAAATCAGATAATTGATGATTCACTATTAATAGTTCCATACATTTCAATTTTAATGAAGACCCAGTTGAGACAAAGGTTAAAGGGAAGATAAATATCAGGTGTATTATTAGTGAACTGCCTAAGTGCAGTTATAAAGCCACATGATTCCCATGATGGATTGTGTTGTAAAGGAAGGTTTATCATCCTATTTAATAGGGATTAATTTCCTAGGGATTGTGTGAGAAAGCCTAGTCTAAGGAAGGGAAGAGAATTGGCTAAGTGTTGGTTAATTTTCCCTAATAATTGCTAATCTGTTTTGTGCAGGATTAGGGTGAGAGGACCGGTAGAGTGCAGGATTTTCTCGATGTGAGAAATCATTGTATTGTTTCATGATTGTTTGAATTTGTACAATATATGATAAAGGGGTTTTGAGAAGGTGATTTCCCCATATACATATTCTGTTGTGTGATTGATTATTTCTTTCTCTTAGTTGGATGTGATTGAGTGAACATGTTTTATATTCCACAAATAGTGTAGAAGGATTCAATATCATGTTTTAGTACATTACATGATCAACTTGAATCCATTTGAAAAGTTTTTCTATATAATTTCTACACACACACTTATTCTCTCAATCGCCTGCCATCATTCTTGAGCATGGAAATTCTCACCCCAAGAACCAACCTACAGAAAATTCTTCAAAATTATGATTCATCATGAAAATTTACTCAGAGGTTTGAATCTTAGAGATTCTTTTGGGATTATTCCTATGACGAAATTCACCCAAAGGAGCAGATATCCCAACAACACCTAGTTTGAACCCATAATAACATAATTGTTCCCCCTCACCCACAATTTACTCACCCTGCTCCACCTAACTGAAATTGACACCCTCTCCTGGAATACGAGGATACATAAATTGCCACCCTCTCTAGAAATTGAGACACTCTCTAGAAGAAGAGTTTCCCCAACCTGGTTGAAGAGTCTACCTTCCACATGCAGAAGTATCCCCTAATAGCTCCAGCTCTGCCACAAGATCCTTGCACCAACGAAATTCAAGACAAAGTTGGATTCTCTCATATTACAGAAGTTAACACTAATATGCCACCATTAATATAATTTTCCAAGATGAAGCCTTATGAAGAATTGACGGACTGTAGACTTGCCTCCTCGATCCCAATGCTCCACCATGATTGTCCTCATTACTGAATCAACCTTGGCCTTTTGAAATTTCTCCCCCTTCGCGCTAATAATCTAATCCAACCGAGAGTGAGTAAATGTGGTTCTCATTCAAAGAGATTCTGCATGGTGCTTTCTTTAATAATCTTTCTATGAATTCAATTACAATGAGTGTAATGGAGATTTCCCACACTTGTACACACCACCTCGCTAGGTGTACTGTCATGCTCAGGAATGTACTGACGGGTCCATTTTGATCTATGATAACTCCAAATGGGAGGGGAGAAGCATATTTTCAAGAGAAGATGGATGTGATAAGGACATGGAGGTCGACAGTTTGCAGGGGGGGGGGTAAGGGGAGTTGTGATATGGTGAGAGGTGGTTGGGAGAGGGGGATCTTAGAGTGGGTGATGTGGCGAGTGAGGTGGAGGAGGGGAGAGAGGGAGGAGGGAACCATGAAGGGAAGCGAGGAGCCATTGTATCCATGAGCCATATAAGAAAGAGGGGTGACGAAGATTAATGATGCCATTACATCCATTAATTTTTACTTATGTTTCTGATTTTTTGAGTATGGGAAAGATTTATCATCAATATTAGGACTTTCATGCAATAAATTAGGGAATGGTAAAATATGTGTCTATTTTTTCGACATTACTACACCCTTCTTCCATTTGGTAAGCATTTTTGGCTTTCATATTCACATCCTTGTTTTTTCCTCTTAGGATGTGAAAGAAATTTATATTCCCAAAGAGAGGAAGCATGTCATAGACTCTCTTGAGTAGCTGATTCATGTTGTTTTTTTGGGCTATAGATCTATACTTCATGTGTTTTATGACCAAGAGGTAATCCCCCAGAATATTTATATCCTTGATTCCTTTTTGTTGATCTAAGTCAAGACCAAGATACAATCCATAGGCCTCTTCTTTGTTATTTTTCTTCTTTCCCAAGCCCCATGCATACCTATCGTCAATGATTCCTTTGGGATTAATTAGAATCCCCCCCCCCCCCCTCTTACCACCCCACATGTAACCTGTAAGTTACATACCTTTAAGACCTTAATTTGAAGACTATTTCGATCAATAATATTTTTCTTGATATATGTTCTAGATTTGATCCCTTCTAGATATAAAGTTTTGGCTAGTAATACTCTAAAATTTCTTCTCTAAATTTCTACATGTCTTACAAATTGGATGTCTCAAGTGAAAGTTCTAGAAACCTTCCTTATACTTTATGATTTTTTACCTCCTCTTAGAAGTGGAATTATAAGGGTTTCCACATGTCCACGTCTTCAAATATGATTCTAAATTTTTTTACTAAGATAATTTGGTATATCTTGTTTGATATCTAAAAATTTGATAATATGAAGTATCACAGAAAAAGAAAATTATGGCATAAATTTCATTTTCACTCATTTGAAATTGATTTCAAAACCATTTAAAAACCTTGCTTCCATGGGATATATCTCCAAAATGATCATTAACCAGAATATAAAATATTTTCTAGATGTAGTTCGAAATTTTTTGCAATATGCTCAACATTTCACCATATGAAACATCCTAGAAAAAAATGTTATAGTAAAATTTCCAACATGGTCGATTTGAAGTAGTGAAACCCTATTTTTGTATGGTTTAATACCAAATTTTATGAACCATGCACCTTAAAAATGGTAAGGAACCAATAATTATAGTCCAATTTGACAGGGGTCCTCCTTTTACAATGAATAAAATGTATAAGACAAGATTTAATGTTCCTAAGGCTATGTCTCCCTAGTGATAGGAGATAAAGGGTACAATTATAATGAAATGTAAAATTCTAGGTAACATAACAATATAAAAATAAAAATGTAATAACTCAATATCGAGGGCTTAACAGGTTTTAATGTTAACACAAGCCTTATATAGAGCTAGCAAGATTTCTTTTTTACTAGTCAAGGAAAGTTTTCATTTAGATATTTTTAAGAATCCAAAGAAACGATAAATTCATAGTAAAATCTAGCCAACATAAGTCTATTGAGTCAAATTAAAATCAAGATAGTGAAAATCAAGCCAAATTAAGTTAATTTTTATTTTTTAAGAAACTCTAATGATCCATGAATAATGTTACTTGATATTGCAAGATTAAATTTATTTTAATTCAAGTAATAAAAAAACATAATCTAAATGTTCTATATTTTTTCCTTTTCCTAGGTATATTTCTCAATTATTTCTACTTAAAATTTGGTTATATTTGATTATAATGGCATATTTGACTTGTTAAATATGTACAAACTAAATTCCTAATGGATTTTTAGGAATTTGACTCCAATCCATTCAAAATTGCATGTCAAATTACCCAAAAATATAATTTCACCAAAAATTATATTTTCATATTTTGATGAAAATGGAAAAACATAGAATGGTTAGAATTTTTCATGAAAAATCATGGGAATAATGCATCAATTAGGTTTTCCAATTCATTTTCAAAGGTTACCTTATCAAATAATGTGCAACTTGACAAGATAGTGATAGGAGTATTAAGAATATTGCAAGTGTATGTGAAATATGATGGAGACATACAAAGTAAGATCTTGGAAGAAATAAAACAAAAGAAAAATAAGACAATGAGAATAATATGGAAGAAAAAAACCTTATCAAGTGTAGAATGAGGTTGATTTGATTAGATGAAAAAAGATGAAAGTGAGAGAAGAAGAACATGAGAGCATAAGTGAGAAGATGATAGAATGCACAAGAGGATGGTGAAATTAAGTGAAAGAAGATGAAAGAATGGACATAAACAACTAGGAAGAAACAATATATGCAATGAAAAGTGTAAGTCTATGAAATTGAAGCAAAAAAAAGAAGAAAAAAAGAATGGAGCAAATTGAAGAAGAAAGAGAGGAATGGAGCAATAGAATTGAAATAAACTAAGTAATGAAAATACTACCATGTGTTAATTATTGTGATGCAAAAGTGACTATGATTAATCCATATAAAATTAAATCCATGAGAAGATCAATCATTCATCCTAATAGTTTTTTTTATGATGGAAAAAAGATGGTCAATTTTATTATGGTTGTAAACTATATAAATTAACTACAAATGATAATGCATTTACAATTATATGTACTTGATTCAATGATGATGTAATGGCTATAATACTTGATAAGGATTTTTAATGGTGTTTTTATAAACCCAAAACCACTTATCATGACAAATGAATGCTTATTGTTAGCTAAAAACCACTTGGTGTAATGAATAGTTCATGGTAAGCCTAAACCACTTGATAAATGTACTAATTGAGAGAAAGAAAAAAAATACCCTATTTTATGTTTATGGGTAAGCCAAAAATAAAATCCTAAGATGGTCACATAAGGGGAGTGAAAAGGTTCATGAATCAAAAATTGCTAATGAACCATATATGAGAAAAAGCTTCTTGGAAAATTACTGAATATGATTCTTAGCAACCCATATATATTGGTGGATGGTGTCTTTCTATATGGACTTTAACAAAAATGATATTTATGTTTGGTAGGTATAAGATACAAAAAAAAAATATTGTATAAGATAGAATATGAAACTCAAAGATTGAATGAGAGTGAAAATGAAGAGCATAAAACAAGAAAATAAAGATTGGACTAGTGAAAGAGGGGCAGGAAAGAATCAAAAGTATTAATTAATGGGGAGTAAAAAGGAATAAGCATGAATGGAGAGTATGAAGGAATAAGTCATGCTTGTGGATATACATGTGTACAGGATATGGTTGTGTAATTGTAATGTAGTAGAAAAAACTTAAATGTCTACACAAAAAAGTATGAATGATGATGAGAAGAGTAAGATAAATATTTCATAGAATCAAGTCAAGTGATTTCATAAAATTAAGTTGAAAAATTCATAAAAATATTATTGAAAATAATTATAAAAGTGATTGAACTAAATATCTAATTATAAAATACTAGTTATGGTCACCTATTCTATATTTCTTATAATATATTATTTAAAAAATTATAGTAAATGAATGTAGATGAAGAAGATAAAATTTATTTGTTATAATATATTATTTAAAAAATTATAATAATTGAATATAGAGGAAGAACATACCAATTATTTCTCTTAACAAAGCATATCAAATTAATTATATATAAGAACAATATAATTTTCAAAAAAAAAAAAATTATAAGGTTTTTTTTTAAATAATTAAAAATTATATTTATAATAAAAAATGAATTAATAATTAATATATTTGTAATTTTTTAAATATATATTTAATAATTGCCTAATTTTCTTTTCAAAATATACCCAATTAGTTCATTAGTTCATTATTTAATTTTAAATATATTTTAAAAATTTTATATATATATATATATATATATATATATATATATATATATATATATATATATATATATAATTTTTAAAATATATTTAAAATTATATATATATATATATATATATATATGAAAATTATTTTTTACCATAAGATATTTTGTAAGATTTTAAATGAAAATAATTTATATTCAATTGTGTGTATCAAAAGAATTTATATATTTATGAATGGAAAGGATCTACTATCTCTGTGAGAATATGAACTTTGAGGATGAAAATAACTTCTTCTTAGAGTGCCCCACATACAACAACATTAGAGCTCAATTTCATAATCTTTGTTGCAACACTGACCTTCCTAGCCTTTTAAGACCTTCCTAGCCTTTTAAGATGTCAAAATTATAGTGAGCTCGGGAGACTTCTCTCCAAGCTTTTCAAGCATAGGAATAAAATCTTAAATCAAACTAAATAACTCTTTTCTTTAGGTCCGATAGACCAAAGATTGGTCTAAGTAGACGTTAACCACCACCATCATCATCATCATAAATGATTAAATATTAACTAAATTTTTATATGTAAATAATTATTTAATATTATTTTAGTAAAATAAAATAATATAAGTGATTATTTTATTTAGATTAAATGATGAATAAGAAAATGATTTAAGTTAATTTAATTTTTAAATTATAAATATCAATAAAAATATATTATTTAAAAATTCTCTTTATCTTATTTTCAAATATATTTTAAAAAATTAAAAAATATATTATAATTGTGATGTTTATAAATATATTTAAAAGAAACAATATGAAATATTAAAATTATTATTAATACTTTTAATTTAAACTAATTATAATTAACTTTATTGTTTTCAATATAGTTTTTTTCAAATAAATCATATAATTGATTTACGGTTAATTTGAAATTATTTATTATGGTTCATCATGAAGACAAAGATAACTATGTGATTAAAAAAATCAATAAATATATTAGAAATACAACTATTAATTTATTTGTTTTATTGTTATTTTAAAAAATACAGTTATAATTTTTTTTAAATAATTTTTGTAGACGCTTCAAATCAACCAATATAATTAGAAAAACTTAGACAAATTTATATCCAATGTGATGACAACCCAAAAATCCCAAAAATAATTGAAAAATTATAACAATCTCTTTGTTATTTTAGGTATATGATAAATTATAACAACCAACCTCTTTATTATTGTAGGTATATGATAGATAAAACCTGTTTCGATATTGGAATGGAATGGATTGTGATTTGCCATTAATGTAAAACTACGCCAAACAAAATATTTTTTAACGATTTAATTAAAATCAAATCAAATTTAATAATGGCCACAACATGAAAGTTACTTCCTTTTCATATTTCAAGATAACCTGAACGTTGTGTTTAACCTTAGGATTAGATTAAGCCATTTCTACATTAGCCGAATATTTTTATGCCACCGAAACGCCATCTTGGTAAATGAAAACTTTCACAAGTGGATGTTATTTAGAAAATTTACAATTTCCAAGGGGTATCAAAATTGTTGTACTAAAATTTTGTATTGGTTTGCAGGACCTCAATGCGACATTCCCAATGATAAACCCTCTAGAGGTAAATCAAAGCCACTCAACCCCTGAAGAGCTTTCCTCGTTTATACTAGAACTTAGCCTTATATTGCCCAAGAGAATTTGATATTTGAAGTTTAAGTTGTCCTCACTCTTTAATCTGGGCGATCAAAGAGATACCCTCGCGAATAAATATTCTAATTTCCACAGTTGAATCAACTTGTTGCAGACACAATGTTGTGCATTATAATGGCTGCAAGAATCCTAGAGTTCTACATTGCAATAAGGCGCTGCACCATCTCTGCCTTATGACTCCTCACCTCCATGGAGGTTGTTATTCGCTTGAAATTTATGGCTGTTAAAGCTAAACTAATTGTTTCTGTCATCACTCAGAGTTCTGTTCACGGCGGGGGGCGAATGAAACGGCAAGCTCATACACAAATCAAGATTCAGGACGGGGCACTCTCCGGCGTTCGAAGCGGTCGGTTCGATGTGCGAGCTTTGCAGGCGGTCATAATGAAAGAAGTCTGCAATCTCCGGCGTTCTAAGGTTCTGGAATGCCGGAATTTCGAGGTCGGGAGCAGGCCGAGAGACGCTAGCATTGTTGCATCTGTTGTAGGGCTGACCGAGGGGACGATGAGTTTCAGGGTCAAATCCCTTGCTCAGCAATCTTTTCTTCATGTGAGTGTTCCAGTTCTCACCTTATCTGTTCTCCTGGTAATCTCCCCGCAAGAGAATCAGCGGTTTAACAATCATAGGTTAAGCGAAAATAAAGAATTGAAATTGTCACTAAAGATGCAGGTTTAATATGGTGAAGCGAAAATAAAGAATTGAAATTGTCACTAAAGATCCAGGTTTAATATGCTGAAGCGAAAATAAAGAACTGAAATTGTGACTAAAGATTCAGGTTTAATATGCCGAAGCGAAAATAAAGAACTCAAATTGTCACTAAAGATCCAGGTTTATTATGCTGGATTAAGTCGGGGAATTCAGAATAAATGAAATAACATACTTGTTGCCGACGAGTGAGTGCAATTTGATTATGAGATCGTCTTCTTCTTCAGAGAAATTTCCACGCTTGACATCGGGACGCAGGTAATTTATCCAACGGAGCCTGCAGCTCTTCCCGCATCGCAGCAGCCCTGCAATCCAAGAATCAAGAAAATCAAGAAAGGTTTATATTTAATCTTTTGAATGTGAAGCCGAAATTAAATATATTGCAGAGAAAGCTTTATATTTAATCTTTTGAATGTGAAGCCGAAATTAAATATATTGCAGATCGGAGGTGAGGCAATTAGAAACCTGCGGCCGTGGGAAGCGAGCTCCAGGAGCCCTCGCCGTGAGCTTCAATGTACGCGATGAGGCGCTCGTCTTCCGTTTTAGTCAACGCCCCTTTCTTGTTACTATGAGCCTTGTCGCAGGAGGGAGATCTCCCCATCTTCACAGAAAATTGGCGATGCAAGGGTTCGAAACCGTGACTCTATATAAAGAGGTTGTTATACGAGTATCTGGTTTGATATGATTGCCTTTGACATTATTAGTTGGTTTGAATAAATAAATATCTTTGAAATTTGTGTGAGTTGTGACTGGTTGTTTGGCACACCAATTTGTTAGGTAAGAGTTGTGGTGGTTGTTATGATTTAAATTTGGTGTTTTTACCTGAAACCCTAACCACATTTCCGCAAGGTTCTCGAGGTGATCCATGTTTCTAGGGGAGTGACATCCAATTTTTTGGGGCGTAGTATAAAAAAGTAGCGTTTTTGTTTAGAATCTGGCAAAGATTTTATAAGAACCTTGTTTGCAGTTGTTAAACAGTGTCTTAAGAGTTTTTGATAGTGCTGAATCCATTTTCACTATCAAAAATGGATTCCAAACACTCCAACTATCTAATTTTTTGAATTTTAATTAACCAGATTCCAGCAAAAAACTACCATCCAAGCTATTCCAATGCCTAATACACAACTTCATTTTTTTCAACCAAATTCAATTTCCATGGTGTGTCCAAATTTCCCTTTCTTGTGCATGGGTACATATCACAACCACTTGCTCAGTTTGTATTTTTCCAAAAATCGTGAGTATCTAGTGTGTACGGCAACCAAACTAATTATTTTGGATTTTTTTCCCGGATGAAAGTTGTCAGGTGCATGTACAATAATTTGGACCAACTTCTTTTCACCGAATTTAGGTATAAGACTTGAATAGTAGACGCTAACTAAAAGAGTCTCAATCAAATAACTATAGTTGGAAGAAAAATATCAACCGGTGAGTCTTAGAAATCATAGAAATCATCGTTATAAGAAAATGATAGCCGATAAAGCTGCAAAGAGCATCATTACTCACTAATCTTTATAATTATTGTGTTAATTATAAATGTGTTAGAAAAAACCCGTATCTTATGAACATAGGACAAGCAAGCTAGTCATGCTTATTCTATTTGGGATCACGAGATATTTTCCTATTAGGTAAGTTGCAACCCCAAGATACGCCAAGGAGGCCAATAAAGCCTATAGCATGGTCGATGTTGGTAAGTAGGTAGAACATATTTCTTAATTTCATAATGCATTTGATATTTTCGAGAAGAACTAGATAAATGAAATTTGAAGGTCTTGACCTTTGTTTGAGAAATTTGAAATTTTAATTTAATTTTCACAAATATGAATTAATTAATATCACAATTAAAATTTTAATTATTTATTATAATATATTAATCAATGAATTTATTTAATGTTTTTTTTATGTTGTGTATATACGTGTAGTACTTTTTTCACTACATTTTTTCTCATTAAATTTAATGAAAAATCGAGGGAGTTTCTTTAACTTTATTTAAATTGTTTAATCTGAACAGTGCTCTAGGGTTTTTTTTTATGCATTAAAAAATGTATTTTAAATAATAAACAAATCTTGAAATTGTATTGAGATCCCATGAAAAGATAAATTTCGTCTAAGGCTATTTATTCTAAAGATATTTCCATGGTTTCCGTTTATGCATCAAAAAAATGTATTTTGAATAACAAAAAATCTTCAAATTGTATAAGTTATATAAGGCTATTTCCTCTATAAATTAAACTAGGCCATTTATATAAGTATAATAATTTATTTATTAAAATTTTCTAGGCCATTTATATATGTTTAATAATTTATATATTAATTTTTTTTTAAGGGTTAATGTATGATAAATATTTACCCCACTCTAAGTTAGCTTATTAAGTAGTTGTTAGAGAAACACATTCTATACTGGAGTATAAGGGAGATTTCTAATTCATTACATGCTCAATTTTAAGCTTGCATGCTTAATTTTAAGTTGACACATGTCCTTTTCAAGATAAAAATAAAATTCTCCAAATAAAAAGAAATGTGAGCTATAATAAAATAAAAAACAAAAATGAATATATATGTTTGGTTAGTTTTAATTAAAAGCATTATCTAACTCTCAATATGTTAGCTTCATCTATGGTTGTTGATATTACAATAGAGTATGATGGAGATGTAGAAAACCCTCGATCATAAATAAATGATTTGGATGCCTGAGTAAAAGAGAGATGTGTAATCCATTCCATGTTCAATTTAGAGTTGACACATATCCCTTTCATAATAGAAATAAAATTCCCAAAAAAAAAATTATGTTTGCTTAATTTTATTTAAAAACATTATATAACATTAATAATTCAACTCTCAATATGTTAACTTTAGATGTTGGCTCCATTCATCATGGTTGAAATTACAATCCAGTAAATAGAGATGTAAACATATTTTACTCTCACCCTCAACCATAAATAAGTGATTCCTATATCCAATATAACGAACCTGTGTAATTCTACACTAGTTGCTAGAAATGGAACGAGAGCATTCGTTTCCGAAAAAAACACAAAGAAAACGGAACGGTACGTAAAACGCCATTTCGTATGGCCTTTTTTGTTTTTTAATACCCTAAACTGGTTTCTGCAAAAACATATGATTTTTTGAAACGTGGTTTTCCAAGAAACCTGTCCTGATTCTAGTTTGACATTAAGCCGAATCGTTGGTTTCATTTTGATTTGAGAGTGATTCGAATTATAAAAATGCCAAGAGTGGTTTAGTGGATAGTTGTTTCATGGTCCCAATAAATAGTTAACATTTCATTCTAGTTAGGCATTTTGTTTTGTTAAAGTTATATTATAATTTCATTCCATTTAGGAATTTAAATTTAAGGATTTTGTTTTGTTAAACTTATATTATTTTGATGGGTTCAGTATTGTTATGTTTTCTTAATTATTCTTTCGTAATTTTTGTGTTGGTTATTGAGAGTGGATTGAGTGTACAATGTTATATATGTTTTTTTTAATATTTATTTATTTATTTATTATAAAATTATAAAATTAAATGTACAGAATTACATTATATATTTTAATTTGTAATTAAATAATTGAGTGATTATAATGGATTAATATAAAGTTTTGAAAGTAATAGTAATTTTTTTTGTATTTTGTTAACATTTATAATTCTTAATCTTTCCACTTTTTATATAGAAAATGTCAATGGAGGGAGCAACACTCCTTCCTATAGCAAGATAGTTGTAGTTAGGAGTAGTTCTAAACAAATTTCTACTTTTGGCTCTCTTCCAAGGGAGATCAATTCAATCTTCACTATCATATTACCCAATTAGGGAAACTACAACCTAGTAGCTGCTTGTCCAATACTACATTAGAGCCCAAATTTGAGGTCCCCTTAAGTCACATGGGAGAACATATATAGTATATCCAAGATCATATATTCATCCCAAAATTTCTAGGGTATGGCCTTAAAAAAAATTCCACTCTCACTGGGTCCAAATCAAGTTTGAATTCAGTGCCAAAGGTTTTTTCACTATTGTATTTATCAACTTAGAGGATCAAACATGAGTATTTGAGAATGACCCATATGAGCAACAGAGGCTTTGTTTCTCACTATGAATATTCGAGAATGGCCCATGTGAGAAACTTAAAGCCTATGAGCAACTTCCTATGAACTATAGTATTAGAGAATGTTTATGATGTATGTTTTGTTTTATGTTTTTTAATTTTTTTTTTTTTTTCTCTCTCCTCGTTTCTTGAATGTGAAACCCCCAAACTCCTTTTCTTGTCTAGTTTTTGTTTCTGGTTTCGTTTCCGTTTTTCTTTTATGGTAACATAGATTCTACATCCTCAATTTATAGTTAACACATGTCCCTTTCAATATAAAAATAAAATCCCTAAAGGAAAAAATATTTTCTATAGTAAAATAAAAAACAAAAGTAAATATATATGTTTTCTTAGTTTTAATTTAAAGTGTTATAAAACAGCAATAACCCATTCATTATTGTTGATATTACAATCTAGTAAGATAGAGATGTAGAAATATTTAACTCCCACTCTTAATCATATACATCCTCAATTTATAGTTAACACGTGTCCCTTTCAATATAAAAATAAAATTCACTAAAGAAAAAAATATTTGCTATAGTAAAATAAAAAACAAAAGTAAATATATATGTTTTGTTAGTTTTAATTTAAAGTTTTTTAAAACATGAATAACCCATTCATTATTGTTCATATTACAATCTAGTAAGATAGAGATGTAGAAATATTTAACTCTCCCTCTCAACCATATATAACCAGATATAAGAGATTTTCATGTATCATATTTAAGGGGGTGTGTAATTCATTCCATACTCAATTTCTAGCTTCCCTTTAAAAATAAAAACAAATTCTCTAAAAAAGAGGAATGTCTACTATAATAAAAATAATGAACGTATATGATAGAGATGTAGAAATATTTCACACCCATGTAAAGTAAAAAAACTCATATTTTCATTTTTAAGTGTGTGTTTAAAATATATTAATAGAAAAAAACATTTTAATATATAAACATGGTTCATAAATAAAATATTTCAATATTTATATTAAATAAAATATCTCAACGTTAATTATATATTAAAAAAAAACATTTTAATGTATAAACGTGGTTCATAATAAAATATTTAAATATTTATATTAAATAAAATATGTCAACGTTTATTAAATAGATTTTATATATGATTAAAAAAATTAGGTATATATAATATAAAATAATCAAAATATATAAATTTGTATTCTCAAAACTTTTTAAATAGTCTCAATGATCTATATGTTGATCTTTTTTCATGTATATATTGGAAGTAATGCTTTCGTGTGTTGTTGTAAGTTGTCATTGTGAGTTCCAAAGCATCATATTAGACATTGTTAATTCCTATGTTATGAGTTGGAGTCGTGTCATGTCTCACTCATTATTTATGGAAGTGAGAAAATCTAAATCTTATATATGTAATTGTTTTATGTAATCAAAATGCATTAAATGTGATTTGTGTTAGTGAAATATCTATGGTTGTCTATGTTTTTTTATCATGGTATCAGATCTTAGTCGAGATATGGATTCTTAATGAGGGTTTTGAGTCCATCGTCGAAATTCCTTGTGGGGATTGTCGCAGAGTTGAGTCTGACACGTTGTTATTGCAACAGGGATGAGATTAGTCGTGATCTGATTGGATCTGAATTTGTTGAAGTATCGACTGCTTGAAAGGATTTTGGAGCGTGATGTTGTAAGCAACAAATCATCGAAAATTTTGAGGTTGAAGTGAGATCATTTTACACTCTTTGCTTGTGTCGCTACAAATATCCCCATTATTCGTTGTTTTTGGAACAACCAGTGCTGAAGGAAGGCATTATTTATTTCTCTTTTGTTGAAATATGTACATGAGTACCACTTGCTAATTTTGAAGGTTACGTGTAGTTTATATAAAAAAAAATTAAACACAAGTTGAAAATTCAAGTCAATACATTTAAACAATGGCATCAAAGCACCATGCCTAAGAATGTTTTTTTGGAGCAGGTCTTCTTTTAATGGGTTATTAAAAAATTTCTTTTACATATGGGAAGAGATTTATGTTACTTAATAAAAAAATTAATGGGTTGTTTGACATGAATGCCTCCTGGTGAAAAGTGAAAATTTGAAGGTAGGATCATTGTGGAATGTGGCTGAGTTTGTTGGTTTTACTGTTGAGTACACAGACAAAGAATTTATAATAAAACATGAGGTAGTGTAGGAGTTCTGAGTTAATGAGAAGTAGGTATAGGCAGTCAAAATTCAGTGTGAATGCTGCTACATAGAGGAGAGAAACTGTTTTGAAGAGAGTAATCAAGTGCGATGAGGAAAAATATTCATTGCATCGCTTACTTCTGCAAAAGGTAATAGTTTGAAATTGATATCATTATCATGGAGAATATAGTGGTGGAAATTTTTAATGGTTATAATTTCCATGCTTAGAAAGTAAAGATTCAGTTGCAAATGATGCATAAAAATCTATGGGGTATAGCCAAAGGTATATAAATTGCATCTTTAGATACCAAGAATTAATGTAATGGGAAAAATGGGAAGAACAAGATAAAAATATCATTGGAATGTCTTTTTCATATTCTCATATTCACCTTATAGACTTAGAAAAATCATGTCCAGAAATATGGAAACAATTAAGAAAAAAAATTTGGGAAAAAGTTGTGAATGCAAAATTTTCCTTGAAATTACAACTGTTCAAAATTAAAATGAGTGATGAAACACCTTTTTCCTCTCACATAAATTATTTAAAGTCAATTTTAAGGAAGTTGGCAGAAATTGGCTCTAATGTAGAGGATGAAGACACAAAAACAATTTTTTTAAACAATTTATATTAAAAGTTTGACAATGTTATTTTTACATAAAGTAAATTTTCCTCCCGATCACTAGATGAAATTATAGAAGAATAAAAGAGGATGATAACAGGAGATGTAGAGGCAGAAGTTTGTTCACACGTTGAATTTGCATTATTTTTGAAGGGTACATAAATAAGGGCAAAAGATCAATTGAATGTTTCTACTGTCGAAGACATGTCTCTACATCATTGAATTGCAAAAATCATGCCAAAGATCTTGTAAAATGAAAATTAGAAGAATATGCCAACATAGCTAATTTTGAATACCTACTAGATATTGTCTATTGAGGATCACCAAATTCTAGTAGTGATAATGAATTCAATGTAAAACCTCTAAAACTATTTTAGAATATAGTTTTGATTATGTGATGAAGGTCTGGTCTATTTTAAGTGAATTGACTTTGTTGTACTTCCATGCTTCAAGAACAATAGCTATAGTGTGTGTTTGAATGGTTGTGAGTTTGTATATGTAAAAAAAAATGGGGGTGTCGAGAAGGGGGGGGGGGGGAGGTTGGGGGTTCAGCTGTATAATTAACTATTGGATATACTCAGTATCCAGACAACTCACTTATACAACTATAAAAAATGTAGTTCACTTCCATTTGATAGATGGGATTTGGGCCATAGGGTGGTTCAATATCAAGGTTTTTCTTTGGGAGGCTGAGAAGTGTCAATTATATAAATTTAATCAATGATGGTCAAAGGAAGTTATGTTTTAATGGAGGTTAAGAGACAACTTGAAGATATGGTATTGAAGAAAGAGATATGTTTGCAAGATTCCAGAGTGGATGTGAGTGTTGATGAAGACTAGTCAAACAGAAATTCATTTATTGTCGTAATGTGTGTTTTCTATATTTTTCACATGTAAGCATTAAGGGAGGGTATTGGAAGTAATGTTTCCATGTGTTCTTTTGAGTTCCTAAGCGTCAATCTAAAATTTTTTGATTCCTATGTTATGAGTGGAGTTGTGTCATGTTTGGAGCTTCTTTTGCACTTGTGTGCTTTGTTGATCTGAAGTCTTATCTTGCATTGTTTAGTGCACCAAATACATCAAGGGTGATTCTTTTTTGGTTGAATGGAAATTATGTTGTATGGTCTACAATCCATGTGCCCAAAAACGTTTTCAAAGTATATATATATATATATATATATATATATATATATATATATATATATATATATATATATATATATATATAATATATATATGTATATATATATATATGTATATATATATATATATATATATATATATATATATATATATATATATATATATATATATATATATGTATATACATATATATATATATATATATATATATATATATATATATATATATATATATATATATATATGTATATACATATATATATACATATATATATACATATATATATATATATATATACATATATATATATGTATGTATGTATATACATATATATATATACATACATATATATATATATATATATATATATATATATATATATATCTATATGTATATACATATATATATATATATATATATATATATATCTATATGTATATATATATATATATATATATATATATATATATATATATGTGTGTGTGTGTGTGTATATATATATACATATATATATATATACATATATATATATCTATATATATATATATATATATATATATATATACATATATATATATATATATAACCAAGAGGATTGAGGTGAAAACTTTTTCCGAATTTATATATTCTAAAAGAGGTTTGCATTTCGAGAGATTTTCATTCCTCTCAACACTTACTAGATCCATAATTAAAATGGATATATAAGAATTATAAAAAACTATATAAACAATTTATTACTTTAGTTATACATTAAGCATCCTAATTTGTATCAATTAATTATACAACATTGTAATTAAAAAAAAAAAGGAAATTAGAGGAGCAGGCATAGGACACAAGTTACTCACAAATCAATTCATATTATTCAATTCAAATCAAAATTACAAGCCACATATGGGATCCAACATATTCCAAACAAGGAGAATATTGTTGAGAAATCTCTCAAAAAAACTCCAATGACTAACAACCCAATCCTACATATTTACTAATGTAACTGTTATCTCCAAGCTCCCCTTTTAATGGTTACATTTACATCATTACAAATATTATTACAAATAACATAATTACATATAGTCACATTTATCTTGCTGGTCTTCCTTGGAAATTATCCTCACTAGGAAGCCTCATAGACAACACTCTTTTCACCACCAAAATTTTTGAGCTTTCCATTCAACTCATTTAAGAAATAATTTCCTCTTACCATCTTTGATGAAATTTGTATTATTGACGTTTCTCGATCTTTCGAAGGAAGATATTGATATTGGAAAACCCTATGAACAAACTCCCATATATCAAAATGAAGCGAAATACACTTTTGATAGTTTTATAGGTGAGTTTTCTGAGTACTGGGCATATTCAGAAGTCAATTATGCAATTGGAATTTCTATACACAAGGATCTCATAACATAACTTGTAACTAATGCTCTTGAAGCCTAAAGCACAACAAGACCCCTTAACATATACCAGATTCACATAATAAAATTAGATATATATTCTTTTGGAACCGAAGTTCATTAAGAATGAATAATTTAATTATATTCCTTTGTTCATTAATTTATTCTGCACTTTTACAAACTCACATACAAGTACACAAATTTTACAAAACAAAAAAAATGAAACGAATCTTCTACACATGGTCATAAAAACAATATTCTTCATTGTAAATTAAAACAAAAATCTATAAATAACTAACACCTGAAGAAAATTTCAAGTGTGTAGATATTCTCTTCGTATATGTAGAGGTTTCACATTTTCTTTATTCACACACAATGCAACATGATGAACATTTTTATCCCCCGCACTGTGTTTTTTCACCACCAAAAACGATTGAAAAAGTTGGCAATTTCAACTCCTTCACTCTGGATGTATTAAAGCACGAATAAAAAAGTTTGGGGTATTGTGTTGTGTCCCTGGGATATTTAATGGCGGCATCAAGGGCCTTCATTATTACATCATATGAATCTTTTGTGAAAAAATTAAGAGAAGTCTTGGAGTCTATATGTCCCTCCATTACCAGAATTATTCTCTATGTTCCAAGCATTGCTTGATATGGGAAGACTCTTTCCATCAATAATGATTCCTTCAATTCTAACATAATAATTTGATGTTTATCCTTTTAGAATGTGATTATATTAAAAGGGCTTCTTTAAAAACTTCAAGGATTTTTGGAGAATATCTCCGAAGAACAGATTATTTTTCATTGTGAAGGGATCCAAATATTCTTTTAAGCAGAAAGAAAACTTCCCTACATATAAATGAACAATTTGTTCCGAAAACGAAGTGAAAGCTTGACCTAATCCCAAAACACCTCTGGAGCTCACATGTGAATCCATAGGCTAGTTCTTGATTTTGTATCCCATTAATACCCTTGTGGTCCCCACCTTCTTTTGTCATCAGTAGGCTTCAATGTTTTGGTTTTGCAGATATAAGGGTTGTTGATGTTGCTGTCACTCATTTAACCCTAGATGAAACACTTTTAATATGAAGGATCTTCTGCATTCGGTTCCAAAAATATCATGCACACCAAACCATGCACAAATAAAAAAACACCTACACAAATCTATATACAAAAAATACAAAAAATAAATTAAAGGAGCATGGATAGGACACAAATTACTCACAAATGAATTCATATTATTCAATTCAAAGCTAAACTACAAGCCTCATAAATAATGCTCATGACATTCAATAGATTCCAAACAAAAAGAATATTGTTGAGAAAATATCTCAACAAAACTCCAACAACTAACAACCCAATCCTACCTATTTACTAATATAAACATTATTTCTAATTATATAACATTGTTTACATTGTTTGTGGTGTATTTCAAATATACATATTCCCTCTTGAATGACCAAGGAAGTTAATTTTCTAATATCAATTAGAAAACTAAAGAGTTTGGATAGGAAATTGACTTATTGACCATATGGTGCACATGTTTATGTACATAACTTAGAAAAGACATTCGATGATGCGTACGCTTAAATAAATAATTTAGAATAGATATAGATATTAGCTTTGGGATGACCAACGGAGTTAATTTGCAAATATCATTACAAAAGTCCAAGAAATTTGTTAGTAAATTGACTTAAGAGTGGTTGTAGCAACATCATAAATTAGTGTCAATCAAAATAATGTTGTAATAAATTTAAATTTAAAATAAGAGGTGGATGCAAATTATCAGTCAGTGTCATAGTAGGATTGACTATTAGTTTCGTACTTATCTATATATATCAATATTATTAAGAAAATTTATTTTAAAAATTTTTATTTGATTTTCATTTAAAAGTATTTTTAAATTTTATTGCAATTTTTACACAAGATAATATTATGTGAATAATTATCTCACATATTTTATGTTATAATTTATGAATATTTTTGTAATATTCATGTATTATTTATAGATATTTATATAGTGGTTTTTATTCTTAAAATAAGTAAATAACATATTTATTGTTAGTTATTTCTCATTATAATTTACATAAGTTTTTGCATAAAAATGGAT